>JAOQMS010094030.1:0-19323 GCA_027563885.1 Erythroxylum longipes | reverse complement strand
GGACCTTCGGTGGAAAAAACAACCCGTTGGCACACCTTTAATGGGAAAAACTACCTGTTGGCAGGCTCGGTAGGCACATTCAGTAGGAAAACAACCTGTTGTGCACCTTTGGTGGGAAAATAGTCCATTGACACAAATTTGGTGGACAAAATAGCCTATTCGACTGGAAAAACAGCCCATTAGTAGACCTTTGGGGGGAAAAACAGCCCATTGATAGGGTCATTAGGCACCTTCAGTGGGAAAACAACTCGTTGGTAGGGTCACTAGGCAACTTCAGTGGGCAAAATAGTCCGTTGGGACACCTTCAGTGGCCAAAACAGCCCACCGGCATGATTGATAGGCACCTTCGATGGGAAATACAATACGTTATCAACCTTTGGTAGGAAAACGGCCCATTGCTACACCTTTGGCAGGAAAAATAGCCCATTGGCACACCTTTAGTGGATAAAATAGTTTTCTGGCCAGCTTCGGTGGGAAAACTAGGTAGACCTTCGGTGGGAGAAATAGCCCCTCAGTAGGGTCACTAGGCACCTTTAATGGGAAAACAGCCTATTGGTAGGGTGGTTATGCACCTTCAGTGGGCAAAACAGCCCATTGCCATAACTTCGGTGGGCAAAACAGCCCATCGGCACGGTCTCTAGGCACCTTTGGTGGCAAAAACAACTCATTGGAACCTTTAATGGGGAAAATAGCCCATTGGCACACATTCAATGGGTAAAAGAACCAACTGGCAGGGTCGCTAGGCACATTCAGTGGGAAAACAGCCTGTTGGGGACCTTTGGTGGGACAAATAACTCGTTGGCATAGATTTGGTGGACAAAATAGCCCGATGGGCACATTCGATGGGAAAAACAGTCCATTGGGAACTTCGGTGGGAAAAATAGCCCGTTGGGAACTTCTGTGGTAAAAACAACCTGTTGGCACACGTTCACACAACCTGTTGGTAGGGTTGCTAGGCACCTTCGGTTGAAAAATATCTTGTTGGGCTCCTTTGGTGGGAAAAGCATCCCGTTGGCACACCTTTTGTGGACAAAACAACCCGTTGGGCACCTATGGTGGGAAAAATAGCCTGTTGGCACACCTCTAGTAGGCATAATAGCCTGTTGGGCACCTTTGGTTAGTAAAATAGCCTGTTGGTAAGGTTTCGACGGGTAAAACAGCCTATTCGTAAGGTTTCGATGGGAAAGACAGACTGTTGGCACAACTTCAGGGGGCAAAACAACTCGTTGGCATGGTCGCTAGGCACATACAGAGGGAAAAATAGCTCGTACGGAACCTTTAATGGACAAAACAGCCCATTAACATGGTCACTAGGCGCCTTCTGTGTGCAAAATAGCCCATTGGTAGGGTCGCTAGGCACCTTCATTAGGCAAAACAACCTATTAGCTGCGTCGCTAGGCACATTCGGTCGGAAAACATCCCGTTGGGCACCTTTCCTAGAAAAAACTGCCCGTTGGCACACGTTTGGTGGACAAAATAACCTGTTGGTCCGTTGCCGCAACTTCAGTAGGCAAAACAGCCTCTTGGTAGACCTCTGGTAGGAAAAACAACCCTTCAATAGGGCTGCTAGGAAAAATAGCCCTTTGATAGGGTCGTTAGGCACCTTAAGTGGGAAAACAGCCTATTGGCAGGGTCACTAGGCATCTTCAGTGGGCAAAACAGCCCGTTGGGACACCTTCAGTGCCAAAACATCCCACTGGCATGATTGATAGGCACCTTCGATGGGAAATACAATACGTTATCAACCTTTTGGTAGGAAAATGGCCCGTTGGCGCACTTTTGGCAGGAACCCATTGGCACACCTTTGGTGGACAAAATAGTTTACTGGCCAGCTTCGGTGGGAAAAATAGGTAGACCTTCGGTGGGAGAAATAGCCCGTCAATAGGGTTACAAGGCACCTTTAGTGGGAAAACAGCCTATTGGTAGGGTGGTTATGCACCTTCGGTTAGCAAAACAGCCCATTGGCACGGTCTCTAGGCACCTTTAGTGGCAAAAACAACTCGTTCAGACCTTCAATGGGAAAAATAGCCCATTGGCACACCTTCAGTGGGTAAAAGAACCAGCTGGCAGGGTCGCTAGGCACATTCCATGGGAAAACAGAACGTTGGGGACCTTTGGTGGGACAAACAACCCGTTGGCATATATTTTGTGGACAAAACAGCCTGATGGGCACATTCGGTGGGAAAAACAGCCCATTGGGAACTTCGGTGGGAAAAAAAGCCCGTTGGGAACTTCTGTGAGAAAAACAACTCATTGGCACACGTTCACACAACCTGTTGGCAGGTCGCTAGGCACCTTCGGTTGAAAAACAGCTTGTTGGGCTCCTTTGGTGGGAAAAACATCCCGTTGGGACACCTTTGGTGAACAAAATAGCCCGTTGGACACCTTTGGTGGGAAAAATAGCCTGTTGGCACACCTATAGTGGGCACAATAGCCTGTTGCGCTCCTTTGGTTAGTAAAATAGCCTGTTGGTAGAGTTTTGGTGGGAAAGACAAACCGTTGGCACAACTTCAGGGGGTAAAACAACCAGTTGGCACGATCGCTAGGCACATTCGGAGGGAAAATAGCTCATAAGGCACCTTCAATAGGCAAAACAATGCATTGGCACACCTTCGGTGGGAAAAACAACCTATTGGCGGGGTCGCTAGGCACCTTCAATAGGCAAAATAGCCCATTGTCACGATCGCTAGGCACCTTTTGTCGGAAAAACAATCCGTTGGGCACTTTCGGTGGGAAAAATAGCCCGTTGCCACACCTTTGATGGGAAAAACATCCTACTGGCACGATCGCTAGGCACCTTGAGTATGAAAAATAGCTTGTTGGCTCACATTCTGTGGGTAAAACAGCACATTGGCAGGTGGCTAGGCACCATCGGTAGGAAAAATGGCCTGCTGGCACACCTTCGATGGGAAAAACAATAAGTTGGCAGAGTCATAAGGCACTTTCAATTTGAAAATAACTCATTTGTAGGGCCGCTAGGCACCTTCCGTGGGAAAACAGCCCATTCACAAGATCACTAGGCCCCTTTTGTGTGCAAAGTAATCCATTGGTAGGGTCGCTAAGCACCTTCATTGGGCAAAACAACCTGTTGGTTGGGTCGCTAGGCACATTCGGTCGAAAAACATCCCGTTGGGCACCTTCGCTAGGAAAAATTGCCCGTTGGCATACCTTTAGTGGACAAAATAACCTGGTTGGAACGTTAAGTGATAAAAACAACTCGTTGCTGCAACTTCAGTAGGCAAAACAGCCTGTTGGTAGACCTCTGGTAGGAAAAACAACCCATCAATAGGGTTGCTAGGCACCTTGAGTGGCAAAACAACTTGTTGGCAGGGTTACCAGGCACCTTCACTATCCAAAACTGCCTGTTGGTACGCCTTTGGTGGGCAAAACAACCCATTAACATGATCGTTGGGCACCTTTGGTGGGAAAAATAGCTCCTTGACACCATTGGTGGGAAAAATAGCCCGTTGGCATAACTTTGTTGGGCAAAACAACCTATTGGCAGGGTCGTTAGGCACCTTCAGTGGGAAACACAATCCTTTGGGCACCTTCGGTAGGAAAAGTAGCCCGTTGGCACATATTTGTTGGATAAAACAGCCCTTTGGGCACATTTGGGGGAAAAAATAGCTTGTTGGCTACCTTCGGTCGGCAAAACAGCCTAGTGGTAGACCTTTGGTGGCAAAAATAGTCCGTCGGTAGGGTCGCTGGGCACCTTCAATGGGAAAAATTGCTCGTTGATAGACTTTCGGTGAGAGAAACAACCCATTGGTAGGGTTGCCAGGCCACTTCAGTGGGAAAAAGAGCCTGTTGGTGCACCTTTGGTGGGCAAAACAACCCATTGGCCCAGTTGCTAGGCACCTTCGGTGGCAAAAATAGGTAATTGGCACCTTCGGTGGAAAAAACAACCTGTTGGCACACCTTTAATGGGAAAAACTACCTTTTGGCAGGCTCGGTAGGCACCTTCAGTAGGAAAACAACCCGTTGTGCACCTTTGGTGGGAAAATAGTCCATTGACAGACATTTGGTGGACAAAATAGCCTGTTCGGCTAAAAAAACAGCCCATTGGTAGACCTTCGATGGGAACAATAGCCCTTTGATAGGGTCATTAGGCACCTTCAGTGGGAAAACAACCCATTCGTAGGGTCACTAGGCATCTTCAGTGGGCAAAACAGCCCATTGGCAGGGTTGCTAGGCACCTTTGGTGGCAAAAACAACTCGTTGGGACCTTCAATGGGAAAATAGCCCATTGGCACACCTTCAGTGGGTAAAAGAACTAGCTGGCAGGGTCGCTACGTGCATTCGGTTGGAAAGTAGCCCGTTGGGGACCTTTGGTGGGACAAACAACCCGTTGGCATAGATTTGGTGGACAAAACAGCCCGATAGGCACATTCGGTGGGAAAAATAGCCCATTGTCACACCTTCAGTCAACAAAATTGCCCGTTGGGCACCTTCAGTTGGTAGACCTTTGGTGGGAGAAACAACCTATTGATAGGGCGCTAGGCACCTTCAGTGGGAAAATAGCCCATTGGTAGGATTAGTAGGCACCTTTAGTGGGAAAATAGCCCGTTGGGTAACTTCAGTATGCAAAACATCCTATTGGGTACCTTTGGTTAGCAAAATAACCCATTGGTAGAGCTTCGGTGGGAAAAACAATCCGTTGGCATGGTGTCGATGGGCAAAATAGCCCATTGACACGGTCATTAGGCACATTCGAAGCAAAAAACAGCTCGTAGGGCACCTTCAGTGGGCAAAACAGCCTGTTGACACACCTTGGTAGGCAAATCAGCTCGTTGGCACAGTTACTAGACACCTTCAGTGGAAACAAAACTTGTTGGGCACCTTCAATGGGCAAAACACCCTGTTGGCACAATTGCTAGGCATCTTCGGTAGGAAAAATAGCCTATTGGGCACCTTTAGTGACCAAAACAACCCATTGGTATGGTGGCTAGGCACAATTGCTTGGCACCTTCAATAAAAAATAGCCCATTGGGAGGTTCGGTCGGAAAAAACAGCCTGTTGGCAAACCTTTGGCAGGTAAAACAATCTACTGGCCGGGCCGCTAGGCGCGTTTGGTGGGAAAACAGCTCGCTGGGCACCATTTATAGGAAAAACAACCTATTGGCACATTCAGTGGGAAAAACAACCTATTACTGCAACTTCAGTGAGCAAAATAGCCTATTAGTAGACCTTCTGTAGGAAGAACAGCCCATCAATAGGGTCGCTAAGCACCTTCAGCGGGAAAACAACTCATTGGCTTATCACTAGGCACCTGCAGTGCGCAAAACAACCTATTGGCACACTTTCGACGGGCAAAACAGCACATTGACACGATCGTTAGGCACCTTTGGTGGGAAAAACAGAGCCTTGACAGGGTTGCTAAGCACCTTCATTGGGCAAAACAACCCCTTGGCAGGGTTGCTAGGCACCTTCGTTAGGCAAAATAGCCTGTTGGCAAGGTTACTAGGCACATTCAGTTAAAAAACATCCCATTAGACAAGTTCGCTGGGAAAAACAGTCCGTTGGCATACCTTTGGCGGAAAAAATAGCCCATTCGGCGCATTCGATATGAGAACAACCCGTTGGCACAACTTTCGTAGGCAAAATAGCCCATCGGTAGGGTTGCTAGGCACCTTCAGTGGGAAACCAACTCGTTGGCAGGTCGTTAGGTACCTTTAGTAGGCAAAACAACCTATTGGCACACCTTCAATGGGCAAAACCTTCGATGTGAAAACAGCCTGTTGGCAGGGTGCTTAGGCACTTTTAGTGGGTAAAACAGCCCATTGGCATGATCGCTAGGAACCTTTGACGGGAAAACAGCCCATTGCGCACCTTTGGTGGGAAAAACAGCTTGTTAGCGCACCTTTAGTCAACAAAACAGCCCGTTGGGTATCTTTGGCGAACAAAACAACCCATTGGGCACATTGGGTGGGAAAAACAGCCTTTTGGCAGACCTTTGGTAGGCAAAACAACTAATTGAGCACCTTCGGTTGGTAAAACATCCCATTAGTAGACCTTCGGTGGAAAAAACAGCACTTTAATAAGGTCACTAGATGCCTTCATTGGTAAAACAACCCGTCGGTAGGGTGGCTAGGCACCTTTAGTGGACAAAACAACCCGTTAGGACATGTTTTGTGGGAAAAATAGCCTATTAGCATTGTCGCTAGGCACCTTCAGTGGGAAAAACGGCCCGTTGGGAACTTTGGTGGGTAAAACAACCTGTTGGCACACCTTCAGTGGGCAAAACAACCCGTTGGCAAGGTCGCTAGGCAAGTTCCTTTGGAAAATAGCCCGTTGGGAACCTTTGGTGGGAAAAACAACATGTTAGCACACCTTAGGTGGACAAAACAACCCGTTGGGCACCTTTGGTTAACAAAATAGCTCATTGGTAGAGCTTCGATGGCAAAGAGAGCCCGTTGGCAAAACTTCAGTGGGCAAAATAGCTCGTTGGCACGGTTGCTAGGTACATTCAGAGGAAAAAACAGTCGTAGGGTACCTTCAATGGGCAAAATAGCCCGTTGGCACACCTTCGGTGGGAAAAATAACCTACTGGCAGGGACTCTAGGCACCATCATTGGGTGAAATAGGTCATTGTCTTGGCCGCTAGGCACCTTATATGGGAAAAACAATCCGTTGGGCACTTTCGGTGGGAAAATTAGCCTTTTACCACACCTTCGGTGGGTAAAATACCCTGTTGGCACGATCGCTAGGCAACTTGAGTCGAAAAAATAGCCTGTAAGCACACATTCTCAGGGTAAAACAACTCATTGGCAAGGTGGCTAGGCACCATCGGTGAGAAAAATAGCCCGCTGGCACACCTTTGGTGGGGAAAGCAGCACGTTCGCTAGATCGTACAACACTTTTGGTGGAAAAAAATATCTCATTCGTGGGGGTCACTAGGCACCTTCCACGACAAAATAGCCCATTGACACCGTCATTACACACCTTTTATAGGGAAAACAGCCCATTGGCAGGGACTCTAGGCACCTTCATTGGGCAAAACAACCTATTGGCATGGTTGCTAGGCACATTCGGTCAGAAAACATCCCATTGGGCAACTTCGCTAGGAAAAACAACCCATTGGCACACCTTTGGCAGACAAAACAGCTCGTTAGGCACATTCAGTGGGAAAACAACTTATTGGTTCAACTTCAGTAGGGAAAACAGCCTATTGGTAGACCTTTGGTAGGAAAAATAGCTTATCGGTAGGGTCACTAGGTACCTTCAATAGGAAAACAACTCGTTGGAAAGGTCACTAGGCAACTTTAGTGGGCAAAATAGCCTGTTGGCAAACCTTCGGTGGGCAAAATAGTCCTTTGGCATGATCGCTAGGCACCTTCTGTGGGAAAAATAGCCCATTGGTAGGGTTGCTAGGAACCCTCTATAGGAAAAATAGCCCCTCGGTAGGGTCGCTAGGCACCTAGAAAGCCCATTGGCACAACTTAGGTGGGTAAAACAGCCTGTTGGCATGATTGCTAGGCACCTTTGATGGGAAAAACAGCCCGTTGTGCACCTTTGGGGGGGAAAAACAACTCATTGGCACACTTTTAGTTGGCAAAACAGACCGTTGGATACCTTTGGTGGGAAAAACAGCTCGTTGGCACACCTTTGGCGGACAAAACAACCCGTTGGGCACATTCGGTGGGAAAAACAACCTATTAGTAGACCTTTGGTAGGGAAAATAGCCCATTGGGCACCTTCGGTTGGCAAAACAACCCATTGGTAGACCTTCAGTGGGAAAAACAACACTTCAGTAGGGTCTTTAGGCACCGTCATTGGGAAAACAACCCATCGGTAAGGTGGCTAGGGACCTTTAGTGGGCAAAATAACTCGTTAGCACGCGTTTGGTGGGCAAAACAGCCTATTAGCGCTATTGCTAGGCACCTTCAGTGGGAAAAACAACCCATTGGGAGCTTTGGTGGGGAAAACAACCCATTGGCACACCTGCAATGGGCAAAACAACTTGTTGGAAAGGTCGCTAGGCATGTTACGTTGGAAAACAGCCTGTTGGGCACCTTTGATGGAAAAAAACAGTACATTGGCATACCTTTGGTGGACAAAACAACTCGTTGTTAACAAAACAACTCGTTGGTAAAGTTTCAATGGGAAATACAGCCCGTTGGCACAACTTTAATAGGCAAAAAAGCTCATTGGCACGATTGCTAGGCACATTCAGAGGGAAAAACAGTTCGTAGGGCACCTTCAGTGGGCAAAATAGCCCGTTGGCACACCTTCAGTGGGAAAAACAACCTATTGGTAAGGTCTCTAGACACCTTCGTTAGGTGAAATAGCCCGTTGTCACGGTTGCTAGGTACCTTATATGAGAAAAACAATCCGTAAGGTACTTTCAGTGGGAAAAATAGCCCATTGCCACACCTTCAGTAGGCAAAATAGCCTATTGGCATGATCACTAGGCACCTTAAGTTAGAAAAATAGCCTGTTAGCACACATTCTAGGGGTAAAACAACTCGTTGATAGGGTGGCTAGGCAACATCAGTGGCAAAATAGCCCGTTGGCACACCTTTAGTGGGAAAAATAGCATGTTGGCAGGATCGTAAGGCACTTTCGGTGGAAAAAACAGCTCATTCATGGGGTCACTAGGCACCTTCTACGAGAAAACAGCCCGTTCACACCATCATTAGGCACCTTCTATAGGCAAAACAGCCCATTGGCGAGGACACTAGGCACCTTCGTTGGGCAAAACAACCCGTTGGTAAGGTTACTAGGCACATTGAGTCAGAAAACATCCCATTGAGCAGCTTTGCTGGGAAAAACAGCCCGTTGGCACACCTTTGGCAGACAAAACAGCTCGTTGGGCACATTCAGTAGGAAAACAACTCGTTGGTGCAACTTCAGTAGGCAAAACAATTTGTTGATAGACCTTAGGTAGGAAAAATAGCCTGTCGGAGGGTCTTTAGGCACCTTCAGTGGGAAAACAGCTCGTTAGCAGGGTCACTAGGAAACTTTAGTGGGTAAAACAGCCTCTTGGCACACCTTCGGTGGGTAAAACAATCCTTTGGCACGATCGCTAAGCACCTTCTGTAGGAAAAAAAAGCCCATCGGTAGGGTCTCTAGGCACCTTCGGTGTGAAAACAACCCATTGGCAGGGTGCCTAGGCACTTTTAGTAGGCAAAAAAGCCTGTTGGCACACCTTAGGTGGGTAAAAGAGCCTATTGGCATGATTGCTAGGCACCTTTGATGGGAAAAATAGCCCGTTGTGCACCTTTAGTGGGAAAAACAGCTTATTGGCGCACATTTAGTCGGCAAAACAGACCGTTGGGTACCTTTGGTGGGAAAAACAGCTAGTTGGCACGCCTTTGACAGATAAAACAACTCATTGGACATTCGGTGAGAAAAACAACCTATTAGTAGGCCTTCAGTGTGGAAAATAGCCCATTGGGCACCTTCGGTTGGCAAAAGAGCCCATTGGTAGACCTTTTGTGGGAAAAACAACACTTCAATACGTTAGGCACTTTCATTAGGAAAACAACCCATTGGTATGGTGGCTAGGCACCTTTAGTGGGCAAAATAACCCGTTGGCACACGTTTGGTGAGCAAAACAACATATTGGTGTTGTTGCTAGGCACCTTCAGTGGGAAAAATAACCCATTGGGAGCTTTGGTGGGGAAAACAACCCGTTGGCACACCTTCAGTGGGTAAAACAACTTGTTAGCGAGGTTACTAAGCACGTTTGTTGGAAAACAACCTGTTGGGCACCTTTGGTAGGAAAAATAGCACGTTGGCAAACCTTTACTAGATAAAACAGCCTGTTGGGCACCTTTGGTTAACGAAACAGCTCGATTGTAGAGCTTCGGTGGGAAAGACAGCCCGTTGGCACAAATTTGGTAGGCAAAACAGCCCGTTGGAACAGTTGCTAGGCACATTTGGAGGGAAAAACAGCTTGTAGGGCACCTTCAATGGGCAAAATAGCCCATTGGCACACCTTTGGTAGGAAAAATAACCTGTTGGCAAGGTCTCTAGACACCTTCCTTGGGTGAAATAGCCCGTTGTCACAGTCTCCAGGCACCTTATGTGGGAAAAACAATCCGTTGGGAACTTTCAGTGGGAAAAATAGCCTGTTGCTACACCTTCAGTGGGCATAACAGCCTGTTGGCACGATCGCTAGGCACCTTAAGTAGGAAAAACAACTTATTGGTACACATTCTAGGGTAATACAACATGTTGGTAGGGTGGCTAGGCACCATCGATGGGAAAAATAGCTGCTGGCACACTGTCGGTAGGAAAAACGACATGTTGGCAGGGTCATAACACACTTTTAATGGAAAAAACAACTTGTTCGTAGGGTCACTAGGCACCTTCTGCTAGAAAACAGCCTATTCACACAGTCATTAGGCACCTTCTGTGGGCAAAACAACCCATTGGCAGGGTCACTAGGCACCTTCGTTGGGCAAAATAGCCCACTGGTAGGGTCGCTAGGCACCTTTGTTGGGCAAAAGAGTCCGTTGGCAAGGTTGCTAGGCACATTCAATCGAAAAACATCCCGTTAGGCAACTTCGCTAGGAATAACAACCCTTTGGCACACCTTTGGCAGACAAAATAGCCCGTTGGGCACATTCGGTGGAAAAACAACCCGTTGGCACAACTTTAATAGGCAAAACAGCATGTTGGTAGACCTTTGGTAGGAAAAATAACCTATCGGTAGGGTCGCTAGGCACCTTTAGTTGGAAAACAGCTCGTTGGCAGGGTCGCTAGGCCCCTTTAGTGGGCAAAATAGCCTATTGGCACACCTTCGATGGGCAAAACAGTCTATTGGCACGATGGCTGTGCACCATCTGTGTGAAAAATAGCCCGTCGGTAGGTTCGCTAGGCACCTTCTGTCTGAAAGCAGCCCGTTGGCAGGGTGCCTAGGAACTTTTAGTGGGCAAAAAAGCTTGTTGGCACACCTTAGGTGGGTAAAATAGCCCATTGGCACGATTGCTAGGCACCTTTGATGGGAAAAATAGCCCGTTGCGCACCTTTGGTGAGAAAAATAGCTTGTTGACGTACCTTTGGTTGGAAAAACAGCCCGTTGGGTACCTTTGGTGGGAAAACAGCTCGTTGGCACACCTTTGGCGGACAAAACAACCCGTTGAGCACATTTAGTGGGAAAAACAGCCTATTAGCAGACCTTCAGTGGGGAAAACAACCCGTTGGGCACCTTCGGTTGGAAAAACAGCCTAATGCTAGGCCTTTGGTGGGAAAAACAACACTTCAGTAGGCTCGCTAGGCAACTTCATTAGTATAACAACCCGTCAATAGGGTTGCTAGGCACCTTTAGTGGGCAAAACAACCTGTTAGCACATCTTTGGTGGGCAAAATAGCCTATTGGAGCTGTCGTTAGGCACCTTCAGTGGGAAAACAACCCATTCGGAGCTTTGGTGGGGAAAACAATCCATTGGCACACATTCAATGGGCAAAACAACCTGTTGGCAAGGTCGCTAGGCACGTTATGTTGGAAAACAACTTGTTGGGCACCTTTGGTGTGAAAAACAGCACGTTGGCACACCTTTGATCGACAAAAAATCCAGTTGGACACCTTTGGGTAAAAAAAATAGCTCGTTGGTAGAGCTTCAGTGGGAAAGACAGCCCGTTGGCACAACTTCAGTGGGCAAAACAGCTCGTTGGCATAGTTGCTAGGCACATTCAGAGGGAAAAACAGCTTGTTGGGCACCTTCAAAGGGCAAAATAGCCTATTGGCACACTTTCAGTGGGAAAAACAACCTATTGTTAGGGTCTTTAGGCACCTTCGTTGGCTGAAATAGCCTGTTGTCACGATGGCTAGGCACCTTATGTGGGAAAAACAATCCGTTGGCACTTTTAGTAGGAAAAATAGACTGTTCCCACACCTTTAGTGGGAAAAATAGCCTGTTGGCACGATCGTTAGGCAACTTGAGTCGGAAAAATAGCTTGTTAGCACACATTCTAGGGGTAAAACAGCTCGTTGGCAAGGTGGTAAGGCACCATCGGTGGGAAAAATAGCCTGCTAGCACACCTTCGGTCGGAAAAACAGCACGTTGGTAGGATCGTAAAGCACTTTTAGTTTGAAAACAGCTTTTTTGTAGGGTCACTAGGAAACTTCCGTGAGAAAACAACCCCTTCACACCGTCATTAGGCACCTTCTGTGTGCAAAACAACCCACTGGTAGGGATGCTAGGCACCTTCGTTGGGTAAAACAGCCCGTTGGCAAGGTTGTTAGGCACATTCGGTCAGAAAATATCTTGTTGGGCAACTTCGCTGGGAAAAACATCCCTTTGGCACACCTTTGGCAGACAAAACAGCTTATTGGGCACATTCGGTGGGAAAACAACTTGTTGGTGCAACTTCAGTAGGCAAAACAGCCTGTTGGTAGACCTTCAGTAGGAAAAATAGCCTGTCAGTAAGGTCACTAGGCACCTTCAATAGGAAAACAGCTCCTTGGCAGGGTCGCTAGGCAACTTTAGTGGGCAAAACAACCTATTGGCACACCTTCGGTGGGCAAAATAGACCTTTCGCACGATCACTAGGCACCTTCTGTGGGAAAAATAGCCCATCGGTAGGGTTGCTAGGCACCTTCTGTGGGAAAAATAACCTATCGATAGGGTCACTAGGCACTTAGAAAGCCTATTGGCACAACTTAGGTAGGTAAAACAACCTTTTGACATGATCGCTAGGCACCTTTGATGGGAAAAACAGCCCGTTGCGCACCTATGGTGGAAAAAATAGCTCATTGGCACACCTTTAGTTGGCAAAACAGACCGTTGGGTACCTTTGGTGGGAAAAATAGCTCGTTGGCACATCTTTGGATGACAAAACAACTCGTTGGGCACATTCGGTGAGAAAAACAACCTATTAGTAGACCTTTGGTGGGGAAAATAGCCCATTGGTTGACCTTTGGTGGGAGAAACAACACTTCAGTAGGGTCATTAGGCACATTCATTAGGAAAACAACCCATCGGTAAGGTGGCTAGGCACCTTTAGTAGGCAAAATAACCCGTTAACACACGTTTGGTAGGCAAAACAGCCTATTGGCGCTATCGCTAGGCACCTTTAGTGGGAAAAACAGCCCATTGGGAGCTTTGGTGGGGAAAACAACCCGTTAGCACACCTTCAATGGGCAAAACAACCTATTGGCAAGGTCGCTAGGCACGTTCCGTTAGAAAACAGCCCACTGGGCACCTTTGATGGGAAAAAAAACACGTTGGCACACCTTTGGTGGACAAAACAACCCGTTAGGTACCTTTGGTTAACAAAACAACTCGTTGGTAGAGCTTTGGTGGGAAATACAGCCCGTTGGCACAACTTCAGTAGGCAAAACAGCTTGTTGGCATGATTGCTAGGCACATTCAGAGGGAAAAACAGCTCGTAGGGCACCTTTAGTGGGCAAAATAGCCCGTTGTCATACCTTTAGTGGGAAAAACAACCTGTTGGTAGGGTCTCTAGGTACCTTCGTTAGGTGAAATAGCCCGTTATCACGGTCGCTAGGCACCTTATGTAGGAAAAACAATCTATTGGGCACTTTCAGTGGGAAAAATAGCCCATTGCCACACCTTCAGTGGGCAAAATAGCCTATTAGCACGATCCCTAGCACCTTGAGTCAGAAAAACAGCTTATTAGCACACATTCTAAGGGTAAAACAACACGTTGGTGGGGTGGCTAGGCATTGTCGGTGGGAAAATAGCCTGTTGGCACACCTTCGGTGGAAAAAACAGCACGTTGCTCAGATCGTAAGGCACTTTCGGTGGAAAAAATAGTTCGTTCATAGGGTCACTAGGAACCTTCTGCGAGAAAACAGCCCATTCACACCTTCATTAGGCACCTTCTGTTGGCAAAGCAGCTTATTGGCAAGGACACTAGGCACCTTCGTTGGGCAAAACAGCCCGTTGGCACACCTTTGGCTGACAAAACATCTCGTTAGGCACATTCAATGGGAAAACAACTTGTTGGTGCAACTTTATTAGGCAAAACAGCTTGTTGGTAGACCTTCGATAGGAAAAATAGCCTGTCGATAGGGTCACTAGGCACCTTTAGTGGGAAAACAGATCATTACTAGGGTCGCTAGGCAACTTTAATGGGCAAAATAGCCTGTTGACAAACCTTCGGTGGGCAAAACAATCCCTTGGCACGATCGCTAGACACCTTCTTTGGGAAAAATAGCCCATCGGTAGGGTCGCTAGGCACCTTCGGTGTGAAAACAACCCATTGGCAGAGTGCCTAGGCACTTTTAGTAGGCAAAAAAGCCTAGTGGCACACCTTAGGTGGCTAAAATAGCCTATTGGCATGATCGCTAGGTATCTTTGATGGGAAAAATAGCCCGTTGCATACCTTTGGTGGGAAAAACAGCTTATTGGCGCACTTTTTGTCGGCAAAATAGACCGTTGGGTACTTTTGGTGGGAAAAACAGCTCGTTGGCATACCTTTGGCAGACAAAACAACTCATTGCGCACATTCGGGATGAAAAACAACTTGTTAGTAGACCTTCTGTGGGGAAAATAGCCCATTGGGCATCTTCAATTGGCAAAACAACCCATTGGTAGACCTTCGGTGGGAAAAACAACACTTTAGTAGGGTCGCTAGGCACCTTCATTAGGAAAACAACCCATCGGTAAGGTGGCTAGGCACCTTTAGTGGGTAAAATAACCCGTTAGCGCACGGTTGGTGGGTAAAACAGCCTATTGGCACTATCGCTAGGCACCTTTTATGGAAAAAACAACCCATTGGGAGCTTTAGTGGGGAAAACAACCCATTGACACATCTTTAGTGGGCAAAACAACCTGTTAGCGAGGTCACTAGGCACGTTTCGTTGGAAAACAGCCCGTTGGGCACCTTTGGTGGGAAAAACGGCACGTTGGCACAACTTTAGTGGACAAAATAGCCCGTTGGGCATCTTTGGTTAACAAAATTGCCCGTTGGTAGAGCTTCGGTGGGAAAGACAGGTCCTTGGCATAAATTTGGTAGGCAAAACAGCCCATTGGAATGGTTGCTAGGCACATTTGGAGGGAAAAACAGCTCGTAGGGCACCTTCAGTGGGCAAAACAGTCCGTTGGCACACCTTCGGTGGAAAAACAGCCTGTTGGGAGGGTCTCTAGGCACCTTCGTTGCGTGAAATAGCCCGTTGTCAACGTCGCTAGGCATCTTATGTGGGAAAAACAATCCGTTGGGAACTTTCGGTGGGAAAAATAGCCTGTTGCCACACATTCGGTGGGCATAACAGCCTGTTGGGACGATCGATAGGCACCTTGAGTAGGAAAAACAACTTGTTAGTACACATTCTGGGGGTAAAACAACTTGTTGGTAGGGTGGCTAGGCACCATCGGTGGGAAAAATAGCTATTGGCACACCTTCGGTGGGAAAAGCAGCATGTTGGTATGGTCATATTGTACTTTTGGTGGAAAAAACAGCTCGTTTGTAGGATCACTAGGCACCTTTTGTGGGAAAACAGCCCGTTCACACGGTTATTAGGCACCTTCTATCGGCAAAACAGCCCATTGGTAGGGTCACTGGGCACCTTTGTTGGGCAAAACAGTTTGTTGGAAACGTTACTAGGCACATTCGGCAGGAAAAGATCCTGTTGGGCAACTTCGCTGGGAAAAACAGCCCTTTGGCACACCTTTGGTAGACAAAATAGCCCGTTGGGCACATTTGGTGGGAAAACAAGCCGTTGGCACAACTTCAATAGGCAAAACAGCCTGTTGGTAGACCTTCGGTAGGAAAAAAAAACAGTCAGTAGGGTCGCTAGGCACCTTTAGTTGGAAAATAGCTTGTTGGTAAGGTTGCTAGGCACTTTCAGTGGGCAAAATAGCCTGTTGGCACACCTTCCGTGGGCAAAACAGTCTATTGGCATGATGGCTAGGCACCTTTTGTGAGAAAAATAGCCCGTCGGCAGGGTCGCTAGGCACCTTCGGTGTGAAAACAACCTGTTGGTAAGGTGCCTAGGCAATTCTAGTGGGAAAAAAAGCTTGTTGGCACACCTTAATGGGTAAAATAGCCCATTGGCATGATCGCGCTAGGCACCTTTGATTGGAAAAACAGCTTGTTGCGCACATTTGGTGGGAAAAATAGCTTGTTAACGCACCTTCAGTCAGAAAAACAACCCATTGGGTACCTTTGGTCGGAAAGCAGCTCGTTGGCACACCTTTGGCAGACAAAACAACCCATTGGGCACATTCGATGGGAAAAACAGCCTGTTAGCAGACCTTCGGTGGGGAAAACAACCCATTGGGCACCTTCAGTTGGCAAAACAGCCTATTGTCAGGCCTTCAATGGGAAAAACAACACTTCAGTAGGGTCGCTAGGCACCTTCATTGGGATAATAACCCGTCTGTAGGATGGCTAGGCACCTTCAGTGGGAAAAACAACCCGTTAGCACTCGTTTCATGGGCAAAACAACCTATTGGCGTTGTCGCTAGGAACCTTCAGTGGGAAAAACAGCCCATTGGGAGCTTTGGTGGGGAAAACAACCTGTTGGCACACCTTCAGTAGGCAAAACAACCTGTTGGCGAGGTCACGAGGCAAGTTTCGTTAGAAAATAGCACGTTGGGCACCTTTAGTGAGAAAAACAGCACGTTGGCACATCTTTAGTGGACAAAACAGTCCATTGGCATGGTCGCTAGGCACCTTTGGTGGAAAAAATAGCCCATTGGTGCACCTTCTGTGGGCAAAACAACCTATCGGTAGGGTCGCTAAGCACCTTCAGTGTGAAAATAGCATATTGGTAGGGTGGCTAGGCACTTTTAGTGGGCAAAAAAGCCCGTTGGCAAACTTTCGATGGGTAAAACAGCCCACTGGCACAATCGCTAGGCACCTTTGATGGGAAAAAAGCCTATTGGCACACCTGCAGTCGGCTAAACAACCCGTAGGGTACGTTTGGTGGGAAAAACAACCCATCGGCACACTTTTGGTGGATAAAACGGCCCGTTGGTGAACTTTTATTTGGCAAAACAGGTCGTTGGGCACCTTCGGTTGGCAAAACAGCTCATTGATAGACCTTTATTAGTAAAAACAACACATCGATAGCGTCACTAGGCACCATTAGTGGGCAAAATAGCCCGTTAGCACACCATCGGTGGGCAAAACAACACATTGGCGTGGTCCCTAAGCACCTTCGATGGGAAAAATAGCCCGTTGGGACCTTCATTGGGAAAAATGTCCTGGTTATAGGGCACCTTCAGTGGGTAAAATTGCCCATCGGCAGGGTCGCTAGACACCTTTAGTGGGAAAACAGTGCGTTGGCAGGGTGGCTAGGCACTTTCAATTGGCAAAAAAGCCCATTGACACACCTTTGGTGGGTAAAACAACCCATTGGCACGATCGCTAGCCACCTTTGATGGGAAAAACAACCCGTTGGGCACCTTCAGTGGGAGAAACAGCCTGTTGGCACACCTTCAGCAGGCAAAACAACTCATTGGTCAAGTCACTAGGTAGCTTTGGTAGGAAAATAGCCCGTTGGGCACCTTCGGTTAGCAAACTAGCCCATTCGTAGAGCTTCGGTGGGAAAAATAGCCCGTTGGCATGGCTTCGGTGGACAAAACCACCCATTGTCACAATCGCTAGGCACATTCAAAGTGAAAAATAGCTCGTAGGGCACCTTCAGTGGGCAAAACAACCCGTTGACACACCTCCATGGGCAAAATAGCCCGTTGGGCACCTTTGATAGGTAAAACAACCCGTTGGAACACCTTTGGTGGGAAAACAACCCGTTAGGCAACTTTAGTGGGAAAAACAACCCTTTGGCACACCTTTGACAAACAAAATAGCCCTTTGGTAGACCTTCAGTGTGAAAAATAGCACATCAATAGGGTCGCTAGGCACCATCAGTGGGAAAACAACCCATCGATAAGGTGGCTAGGCACCTTCTGTGGGCAAAACATCCCGTTAGCACACCTTTGGTGGGCAAAACATCCCATTGGCAAACCTTTCGATGGGAAAACAACTTATTGGGCACCTTTGGTGGGAAAAACAACCTGTTGACAAACCTTTGGTAGACAAAATAGCCATTAGCACAACTTTAGTAGGCACAACAGTCCGCTGGGCACCTTTGGTTAGCAAAACAGCCTGTTAGTTGAGCTTCGGTGGGAAAGAAAACCTATTGGCACAAGTTTAATGGGCAAAATAGCCCATTGGCAGGGTCACTAGGCACATTCGGAGGGAAAAACAGCTCTTAGGGCACCTTCAATCGACAAAACAGTCCGTTGGCTCACCTTCGGTGGGAAAAACAGCCCATTGGTAGGGTTGTTAGGCACCTTCGTTAGGCAAAATAGCCCATTTTCAAGGTCGTTAGGCACCTTTTATGGGAAAAACAATCCATTAGGCACTTTCGATGGGAAAAACAGCTTGTTGCTACACCTTCAATAACAAAACAGCCTGTTGGCAAGATCGCTAAGCACCTTGTTGAGTAGGAAAAATAGCCTATTGACACACATTTTGCGGGAAAAACAGCTTATTGGCAGGGTGGCTAGGCACCATCGGTGGGAAAAATAGCCTGCTAGAACACCTGCGGTGCAAAAAACAGCACGTTGCCAGGTTCGTAAGGCACTTTTGGTAGAGAAAATAGCTTATTTGTAGGGTTGCTAGGCACCTTCCGTGGGAAAACAGCCCGTTCACACGATCATTAGGCACCTTTTGTGGACAAAAACAACCCATTGGCGTAACTTCAGTGGGCAAAACAACCTATTGGTAGACCTTTGGTAGGAAAAATAGCTCGTTGGTAGGGCGTCGGTGGGTAAAATAGCCCATTGGCGCAGTCACTAGGCATATTCGGAGCCAAAAACAGCACGTAATGCACCTTCAGTGGGTAAAACAGCCTGTTAACATACCTTTGTGAGCAAAACAGCCCGTTGGCATAGTCACTAGACACCTTCAATGGAAAAAATACTTGTTGGGCACCTTTAGTAGGCAAAACAGCCCCTTGGCACACCTTCAGTGGGCAAAACACCCCATTGGCACGATTGCCAAGCATCTTTGGTGGGAAAAACAGTCTGTTGGGCACCTTTAGTGGCCAAAACAACCCATTGGTAGGGTCGCTAGGCACCTTCGATGGGCAAAATGGCCTGTTGGGAGCTTCAGTGGGAAAAACAGCCCATTGGCAAACCTTCAGTGGGCAAAATAATGTGTTACTTCGGTGGGAAAATAGCTTGTTGGGCACCTTTTGTGGGAAAAACAGTCTATTGGTACACCTTTGCTTGACAAAACAGCCTATTTGCATGGTAGCTAGGAACCTTTGGTGGGAAAAACACCGCATTGGCACAGCCGCTAGGTACCTGATAGGCTGTCGTTAGCCTACAAATTTAATCCCCTACTTAAATTGATATGTAGTATAAATGAGTAAGGGTATCGTCCCACAGAGATCAA
>JAOQMS010093983.1:0-19327 GCA_027563885.1 Erythroxylum longipes | reverse complement strand
ACAGTCTAAACCATAATCAAGTGACCAACTTAATTATTCGACTGTGAATCAATTAATTTAGATTCTAATAATATACATTTTTTTTGCACATCTCTATGTATATGTATATTACTAATAAAGGAACCTTGGTACCTTATGACTAGTTTATATTATTCTCATGCAAATAAAACCAAACTTTTTTGTTTTATTAATGATAAATATTTTCATTACAATA
The DNA here is from genome assembly GCA_027563885.1 of Erythroxylum longipes. Taxonomy (NCBI): domain Eukaryota; kingdom Viridiplantae; phylum Streptophyta; class Magnoliopsida; order Malpighiales; family Erythroxylaceae; genus Erythroxylum; species Erythroxylum longipes. The sequence continues at coordinate 19,113 of JAOQMS010093983.1, read as the reverse complement.
TTATAACTGGAAGAAAATTAAGGTACATGTAAATAAACTTGCTTTCTAAGGAACTATATTTACATAACCCTAACATATGACTCCATCCATAGTCATTCTGTTTCTTTATTGAGTGATACTTCCTTAGGTTATTACCTTTAGAACTTGCTTTGAATTGGTTTGAGACTACAGGATGCATGCTTTATAGAGATGATTTAGGCCCTTTTTGTGTTAACCTTTGGCTTAAATGACCTACCCTTTGTATTATCCCTTGCTACCCCCATTAAGCCTTAACCTTTTGTTTCTTGAAAACACTCGAAATTTTAAAACCTTAAACCTTATTAATCTAGCCATTCATAAGCTTAGTAGAGTATTAAGTAATACATTAGTTTGGATCGTTTTGAAAATTTTACCGAGATGGGTTGAGTATATTTCTACCTGTGGATTACAGTGTATATAGTGCTATTTTGATTCATAGTTCTTCTATGTATTTAGAAAAAGAAAAGAAAAAAGGAAAAGGAAAAGAAAATAAGAAAAGGAAGAAAAAATGAGTAGCATAAATAAGTGTAGAATATTAGTTATATTCATATATCTAGGAGTTATGTTTTTTTATCCCTTTTTATTCGCTTTTTACTTTACGAATGCTTGTGCTTAACCCTTTTTTCCCTCTTTACCCACCTAACCCTTACAACATTACAACCCTAAACAAGTCCTTTTGATCTATTTATGCATGCAATCATTGTAGCCAATAATTGGTATATTAGCAGGCCTATGGTAGTGTGGTTTCCTATAGGAAGTTTGAACGAAACACTAACCATCAAACACTTGAGAGAAATGAGTGAAAACTATGAGGAAAATTCGTTTTGCTTCTGTACTTATCTTTCAGTAAGGGTGTCAATTGTTGAGTTTGCTTATGTAAACCAATGAAAAGTAGTCATGATATGTGTATTAACTTGATATTTGACTTGGCTTAAATTTGAGGAATTGTATGCTTCGATCTTTGTGAAATGAAGTGATAGAATTAATTGGTTGCATTTTATTTTGCTTGAGGACAAGCAAAGATTTAAGTGTGGGAATCTTGATAGTTGTGCATTAGTCTATATTTTTCTAAGTAATTGGCATGTGTTTTCTTGTATAATTGTTGATTAATTTAGGTTTAGAATTGACTATTTTTATGTAGGAAGAGAGATGGAGCAACCTGGAGATTGAGCTAGAGATCAAAGAGGAAAGAAAAGAGGAGTCCATCTGTTACAAATTCCCACGATTATGGGAACCATACCAATTTCCACGATCGTGAGAATTATAATCCAAGTCATTATGCGGGGAATTATTAAAGTTATGGGCTGTTTGGTTCAAGGAATGGAATAGATAAGAAATAGAATAGTTATTCTTAGGAATAGAAAAGATGTGGAATAGAATAGAATGAGTACTATTTTGTTTGGTTCAAGAAATGGAATAGATAAGCAATTCTGTACAAACGTTTGGTTTGAAAATATAAACTTGGAATGACAAAGGAATAACTAACAAAAAGACTAAAAAATCCTTATCATTATCCTTATTATTATTATTATTATTATTATTATTATTATTATTATTATTATTATTATTATTATTATTATTATTATTATTATTGTTATCATCATCTTTATAATTTTTATTAATTATATTTATTTTTATGATTAATAAATTCCTTATTATTATATTTTGTTAATTTTATTAATTATTATTTATAATAATAATAATATTATTATTATTAAATTTATTATTCCTATTAATATTTATTATGATTATTATGATTAATTTTCTACGTATCATTATTCTTATTGTTATTAATTTTATTAATTATTATTAAATTCCTTAATTATATTTATTATTATTATTTAAATTTCTTATTATTAATAATAATATTCTTAATATTATTAAATTTATTGTTCTTATTAATTTATCATTCTTATTCTTATTAATTATTATTATTATTATTAATTTTCTACTTACTATTATTCTTATTATTATTAGTTTAATTATTTTAATTTTATTATTATTATTATTAAATTCCTCATTATTATTAATTTTCTTCTTCTTCTTCTTCTTCTTCTTCTTCTTCTTCTTCTTCTTTTTAATATTAATATTATTACTATTACTATTATTATCATTTATTTTCTTATTATTATTTATTTTTATTATTATTACTAATTTTCTTCTCTTTAATACTAATTTTAATATTATTGATAATAATAAAAATAAATTTCTTCTTATTATTAATTTGCTACTTATTATATGACTTTCTAATATTTTGCAGTGGTTAATTTTTCCTAGTCTGACTCATGTTAGCATTCATTGTATAGTCGCAATTATAATATAAAATAACAATGTAACAATATTGAAAATAAATATAACATAGGGCTTTAAATTATAAAAAGTTTTTTATTTGAACAAAAATTAAGTTTCAGCCCTATTTGAAATAACTAGACAAAATAGGCCTACTTCAACATAACCTTCAATGTGCGACAAGAAACCTCCTCACCCACTCAAGTCTTTCAGAACGCGGAACTGTTTGCTGATGGCTTGTCCCATTGCTTTCAAGACTATCTCTTTCACATGTTTCTCCTGGAGAACTTTACATAAAAACATTGTCATTCAAAGATGAGAAGTTCTTACATTAACAATATGAAATACACAAGTAATAGCATTTAACATCATGTAAGACCTGAAATTTAAAATGCAACATAAAAGTTTGTTCTTGCACTCAAAGCATCAATCTTCAATAAAAAGGGTAGCATAATAGCATCATCACTATCAATTACATAAAAACATTGTCGTTTAAAGATGAGAAGTTCTTACATCAAAAATATGAAATACACAAGTAATAACATTTAACATCCTGTAAGACCTGAAATTTAGAAGGCAGCATAAAAGTTTGTTATTGCACTCAAAGCATCAATCTTCAATAAAAGGGTAGTAGAATAGCATCATCACTATCAATCCATTAAACATATATCAGAAATATGAAAATAATCATTGCATTAACAAGCTTACTACTATATATGCCAGTCCACCCTTAAAAAAGTTTGAAACTTTTTGAAGGACCATCATCTACAAAACATCCAAATTGCAAAGCAGAGTTCTAACACTCACCATTAATGCTTCTAAAATACTTCACAAACTATAGAATTCAAAATCATACAAATTTTACATCTTCCACATTGAATCACCAGACAACCAAGTTCATTATTAATTACATTCCATCGTAAGTACCCCAATAATCTAACAAAAAAGCTAGTCTAATAGTTAACTCACATAGATAAGGTGGACTTATCTCACAATTGAATGAAAAACCCAACTAATTAGTCTTCAAAAGAAAATTACATAAATTAAATCCCAAAAATCAAAGAGCACACACAACCACATCAGTGAAACAACAAACACCTAAAATAAAAACAAGAGAAAAAGGTAAACCCATCCTTTACAAATTAAGTTAAGCAGATAAAAATTTAACTCTATTCCTATTTTTTTGTAAAAACAATTAAAAGAAGTGAAACCTTATAAAGAAACCAAAAACATGCAAAATGTCAAATATGAGTAGCATCTGTGCATCTGTAGAGAGATACAAATGTGGAGTACCTGAAGAAGAGAGGTAGCATAGGTGATGTAATTTCTAATAGGGCCAGTAAAGGTGATTCAAATCTCGTTCTTATTTATCGGCGATTCTGGCTTGGTTTTTTCCACTCTGGTAACCATTAAAACCCCAAAGAGACCCCGTGTCACTCTTCTATGCGTGAGTGAGATGTTGCGTGACTGATCCAGAGACGAGGGGTATAGGTTGTCCAAGAGAAAGAAGGCGTGTTGAGGTTATTCCGAGTCTGCGTTGAATAGGTAAAGAAAGAGAGGGGGGGGGGGCTTTCTTTGGCTATTCCTTAATATAAGGAATAGGGGTAATGTTTAGGAATATTATTCCTTGGGTCATTTGTATACCAAACACACCAATAGTTAATAGTTATGAATGAAAGGGTAATAGAATTCCTATTACCCTCAACCAAACATCACGTTAGGGTTTTTTGGACTATTAAAGCATAATTAAGCCTCCATCATCAAGGGGAGTGATCGCAGGTTTATGTGTGCTAAAGTTTTACTATTTTAACCTTGATAATACCGCAAGCACACGGGTCATTCGCGTAGTACCTAAGGTGTCGATCCCATGAAAAGGGGTAATCTAATCCTAAAATCTAAGGTAGAACTAAAATGCAACAATCTAAAATAAACAAACAATGCATAAAATTAATCAATCAAACAATCAATTACGAGAATTAAATGTCGGAAATAATAAACAAGTATCAAATCACACAGCCTAATCCAAAATCAACCTAGGAACTACCAATTGAGAGAAAGGGGGTTTTAATATGAAATTATTAAAAATCTAATCAATTATACAATTATCGAGTTACCAGTCTAGACGGTCTTAGGGTGGATTACTCTCTCTCAGGTTATAATCTTTAAACACTAATTAATAATCCCTAATTTAAATTATGGAATTGTGATCTCTTGGTTAACAATTGACCTAAAACCTAAATTAGTTCTAAAATTGTCTATTAACCTATTGGGAACCTATGCTTGATCTCTCGTTACATGATTTCACAAGTTTGATTTAATTCTTACCTATCAATTTAGCTAACTCTCGTTAGCCCAAATTGATCATATTCACTCGACTCACCCTTTCAGTTTGTTGTCGAATAATTAAGAACAAATATTGAATCACAAGATAACTCAAATAAAACATAATGAATCGAATTTCATAAATCTCAAGAATCAAATCTTGAAGGTGAGTTTAGACAAAAATCAACATTCGACATGACATATTCTCAACAATTATATAAATTTCATACATAACCAAAACTGAAATAAATTGGAAAATACACTCGGAACGGACCTATGGAGGCAGCGATTGTGGGAAACCACCTGTTCAGGGAAGTACTTTGCGTCAAGCTTTGTCTTTGTGTCTCTCTTCCTTCGTAGCCTTCCTCAAATCTCTTAATAGCTCACTAGAGTTTTGAATTTGTTAATGTGAAAAACCTCTCCAAGGCTGCTCTTTCTGTCTTGTAACGTTCTTTTTATATCTTGGAAGCACTAGGTTTAATCTGGGGTCGAAATAGTTCGAAAAATCATGAAAAACTCAAGTTTCTATATCAGTCTGACGTAGGCTATGATTGTGTCCCTGCCTGCCACAATCGTGGCCAGTGCCTAAACCTTTCTGTCACAATCATGGACCAAAGTGCACGATCGTTGCCTGACATGTATCTCTCTATCACGATCATGGCCCAAAGTGCATGATCGTGGCCAGGGTTCTTTCAACTAACCTCTTTCTGTCACGTTCGTGGCCTACTGTGCCACCATCATGGGTTTTTTTTTGCTCGAAACTCTTCAAAAATTCTCCATTCTTTGCCGTTTATCCTGAAACACTAACAAACCAATCAAGGTACCTCAAAAATATAACATTTAAGCTTAAAGACTCATACTAACCCATAAAAACAATTAAATACATAAACCATACAATTAACACCTAAATACACACTAAACACTCAGATTAACATTAAATACTTAACAAATTGAACCCTAAAACACAATGCAAATCCTAACTATCAACATCCCCACACTTAAACATTTGGTTGTCCTCAAGCAAACAAAACAACAAACACACAACACAATGCAATAATGAGACAGTGGCTTTGGCTTCATGAAATAAATTTAATCTTAAACATAATCCTACGAGTTATATTTAATCATTAACAAACAAAATCTATGTCTAGGGGCTTTGAACTAAATAAACAAGTTAATCGAGATCTAAGTGTTAATTTATTTACCCTTTTAAATTGTACACACACATTAATAATTATTTGGTCTTTTCAACTCCGTAACTATTCCTAAGTATATTCTTATGCAAAGTCGAGCTTACTACAAGTTCAGTATTTTTTTATTAAGCAATAACACACATTTTTTTAGTGAACATAGACTTGGTCTTTTTATGCGGAGGCAAACATTGGTAATGAATGTCGATATGGTTACTCACTCAGTCATATTTTTATTAAACAACTTGGTTAAAATGTCATTATAGCCTTTTGACATTAAGGCACACATTTGTGATGCGTGTCGATCCAGTTACTCAGCTATATCACGTTTTCAACTAGCTACTAGCTTTATCCATAACCCTAAGGCCAGCAGAATAGTGGGTTATTGAACAAAAAATGCTTTTTTTATTTCCTACCTTGTTATTTAAGCTACTCATTTCCACAAAAAAATACTAGTTAAGCTACCAAAGTTAAAAGGCCTCAAATTATGAATGAATTTGACAACCTATAAGGTGCTAAATTTACACTAAATCCTAATTAAGTTGTATATTTATCCAAAATCTCCTAATTCAATAATTTTGCGAGCTAATGATCATTTATAGCCTACTAGACTACGTTCAAAATTAAATAAATTTCACTCCATTTAAGCCATTGACATATGCACACAATTCACAACATGCAATCTAATAACTATCATACCATATGTAAAAATCACATTCAAAAGCAAAAATACATAATCCCTCCCCACACTTAAACAACACATTGTCCTTAATATGAGAAGAGAGCACCCAACACATAAAAGAAAAGAAAAACAAAATTTAAAGTAAACAGAAAAATAAACATAAAAATTAGACTGAAGGCTAATTTGGAAAAGAAAATAACTAAATGGAAAAAAAATTGGCTTAAACATAAATCCTGTGGAGATGGAGCTGGTGATGGTGTCGGAGGTGGCAATCGAATGCCCTAAGCCTCAAAACATCTATGGATCTGACAAATATCCTGGCTTTGGCATCTTTTTGTCTGGGCCATCTCCTTCATCATTCTGGTGTTCTCCGCAAGTTTCCTGTTGGTCGTGGAGATTAAATCCAGAACTTACATCCAGCCATGTTCTTCTTCATCTTCGTCGAATTTGTTACTGGACTCTTCTTCTTACCGAGGTGGTGCTGGGCTTGAACTTGCCTAACTTGCCCTAATTCAGACATGTGTCTTTTGGTTGATGTCCCTAAGTTCCAAATTATGGGACTTAAGGATTTCAGCCCGCCATAAGTGATGGTGGTTCAAGAATTCTGGGAGGTGAACAGTTAAGCCCCTCCGTTCGACACTAAAATGTTCTACAATGGCTGACATTATATATCTCATTCCTAGATTGTTACTCCTCTTGTGCGGAGTCACAACAATGGCATTCAACATATGTGTAGATGTGCAGACTGGAATACTGTGGTCTATGCACCACAATATAAAAAGTTCCTTGGTGGAACACTTGTTGGTTTTGGTTTTATCGAAAACCAGCTAACACATAAATTTGTTCAGCAACAAGTGTTCATGGGACCATATAATGTTGTTACGAGCATTCTTTGTATGAAATTGCTCAATTCTAGTAAGCTCATCCTAGTATTAGGAAGGAAGAAAGTCTTCATGATGGTCGATGATGGAGGATTTGGGGAATTCGCATATCTCGCACATAATTTTGACATTTAATTCATATGCTCATCCTCTCAATCTAAACCACAATTCTTTTGGATTCTTAAGGTCGTAAGTCAAGGAAGTGAAAAACTCCAGTGTAAGCTCCTCATAAACAGGAAATTGAAATCATATGAACTGAGGCCACTGGATCCTCTCAGCTAGGTTCTCTACTCAATCACGCAACTCTAGCCTATCAAGGGTGTCAAAATCAAAGTACTGAGGAACTACAGTTTGTCTAGCATAAAGGGATCGAAATCAAGTACCTCCTCTTCTATATATATCGAGAAGGTTGTGCCATAGTTTGCTGCTCAGTTCCATCTCTCGCATCCCACAACTTGTTGTCGTCCATATGGTTCCCATCAAGCTGATTGTTTAATGCATGGCAAAATTGGGTCAAAATTTGGAAGAAATTGGAGGTTGTCTAATTCTGGAGAGATTTAAGAGTGTATGGATGCTTAAATTCTAGAGAGAAAATAAAAAATGAAAGTGAAAGTAAAAGTGAAGTTAGAACTGAATATAAAGGTGGTAGAAAGGGTAAAATGGTAATAGTTCCTTTTAAGAAATGTGTCCACCCCCTTTCTGCATAGTCACAGGCCACGATCGTGGCCTGTTGCTATCCACTAACACCAATTTCCTCCTTTGTTCTTTTCACTATTTTGTTTCAATTTTCAATTCTTAATCCTTTGTGGCCCCTTTTCCGCCTCTCTTTTCATGTTTGAACATCATCCATATAATTCCAAAATTTGATTCCTTTTTTGATTTTATTAAAAAAAAACTAATACTAACTACAGAATTTCAAACATTTGAACAAAAATAAACAAAGAACTACTTTTCCATAGGTTGCCTCCCATGCAACGCTTCTTTTAACATCGATAGCTCGATGCTCCTTTAATCTCACGACAGATGGAACAAACGGTGCAATGGTAACGCTGTTATTAATCTTAAAGTTTGAACTTGAGCTACCTTACTACAGTCCCCACCTTCCTTGCAATTCTCTTTTCCTCTCCTTCTCTTTCGCAAGCGCTTCTTCCTAAAAGCATTCCCAGGATCCTCTATATCCTCCCATTCCCCTCAAGGTTTAGGTTCGTTGATATTCACTGGAGGTGAAGGAGAACCGTACTCTCTTATCACCACCTTGAACGTCAATTTCTCCTTTCATATTCGTAGAGTTAATTAGGCCCCACTGACATCAATGATTGAATGCGTAGTGGCCAAGAACGATTGTCCAATAATTATTGGGGTTTCCATATCTTTGGTAATCTCTAGTATGTAGAAGTTTATAGGAAAGGCATATTTATCAACTTTTACTAGAACATCCTTAATAATCCACAACAGTTTATGTTCAGTGCTGTAGGGGATGAAAAATTCCCCTAGGTCCTCCTTTTTTGCAATGTTGGGGTAGTCTTCCAATTGTCTCTCCTTGGCCTTTTTTTTTTGACAGATTTCTATTATTTGAGCTTTGTTTGTACTTGTTCCATCACTTCCTCAATCTTGTTTTACTCAATCTTCTGTAATTTTTCTACTTCCCTCTTTGTATATAACTCCCGCTGTTGTGCAAAAGGGAACGAAAATACACCTCGAACTGCCTTAAGTGACTCGATCATAGGCTCACTTGGGAGGTCTTCTTTATTTGCTTGACCTTCCCCTTCATATTCTCCTCCTTTTGCCTTCTTAGGTTCCTTATCTTTGGTTTTGCTGATGACCATGATACGTTCCTTTGGATTGGACTCAGTGTTGCTTGGAAGAGTTCCAGCATTCCGAGTAGACATTGCCTCTGCTAATTGCCCCACTTGGACTTCTAGATTGTGTATGGATGAGGCATGGCCCTTCATAACTTGATGTAGTTTGCCCTAGAGCCTCCTATGTGCTTCTTCCATGCCTCCAATCTTTTCCAAAATTCTGTCCAACTTGATTCCATTGAGCTTGCTTTATCCTACTGGAGTAGGGGTTATTACTACCCCCTCCTCAGCTATATTGTGACCCCATATAGTTCACTTACTCCTGATTCTCTTCTTTCATTAGGTTGCAGTCCACAGTGTTATGGTTTAACTGTCCACAAAGCTCACACTTCAACTGTGCTACCTTTACTTGAGTTCAGGATGATTCCTTCATGTTGTTTAGTTATCACGTCAACAAATTGTTAAACTTTGCTTGCATCTCCATCATCTAATAGACCGTGACATTTCCCTTATACTCTCTAAAAGTAGCAGGTTACCTTCCTCACTCATTTGTCTACAAGCAACTGTTGCTTGCCATTTCCTCAATCAACTCCTCCACTTCATCAATAGTCTTTCGCATCAAGGATCATCCTAATGCCGCATTGATTATGCCTCTTATTGGTGGGTTCACTCCATTGTAGAAGGTTTATAAAAGTAATCCCTTAGGTAGGTTATAGTGTGGGCATTCCTTTACAAATCCTTATATCTTTCCCATGCTTCATAGATTGACTCCCTATCACCTTGTTGGAAATTGGTGATTTCCTTTATAATCTTCGTTGTCTTCATCAACGGGAAGTACTTGTCCAAGAAAGCCAGCACAAGCTAGTCCTATATTATGATGTTAGCTGGGCTCAGTGAACGATACCAAACCTTCGCTCTATCTCTAAGTGTAAGGGGAAATAGCCTAATTCTAACCACATCCTCTGACATTTGATGATACTGAAAAGTATTACAGATCTCAAGGAAGTTCATAATGTGCGCGTTAGGATCCTCATTGCCAATCTATAAAATTGCATGTTCTGTTGAAGTATATTGAGGAGGGCCAGTTTTATTTTGAACGAGGTCGCTTGATTCCATAGCCTAGCCACTCCTTAGTTTGACAGCTTGAACCCTGGCCCCATAAAGTCTATCAGGGTCCTCTATTGCCATCCTTGGTTTGCTTCCTTATCCATATTCTGTTGAAATTCCTCGACCATTGATGATTTTCCTATCTCTTCTCCTTCTTCTCGCCTAGCTTTCCTAAAGGTTCATTCTAATTGTGTGATGTCTAAATCTAATGTCTCCGCTGCACAACCCGAATCTCTCGTGACTCTTGTGTTCATGTAAGATCACAAATTCCAAAATGAAACAAAAGAAACAGAATAAAAAATTAAAACTAATCTAATGCCTTAAACTATAGAACTAAACTATCGCCTCCCTGGTAAAGGTGCCAAAAACTTGATTGCAGGTTTATGTGTGGTAAAATTTTACTATTTTAACCTCAATAATACTGCAAGTGCATGGGTCATTTGCGTAGTACCTAAGGTATTGATCCCACAAGGAGGGGTAATTTAATCCTAAAATCTAAGGCAGAACTAAAATGCAACAATCTAAAATAAACAAACAATGTAGAGAATTAATCAATCAAACAATCAATTAAGAACAGATATTGAATCACAAGATAACTCAAATAAAACACAATGAATCGAATTTCATAAATCTTAAGAATCAAATCCAAAAGGTGAGTTTAGACAAAAATCGACATTCGACATAACATATTCTTAACAATTATCTCAATTTCATACATTAACAAAACTGAAATAAATTTGAAAATATGCTCAGAATGGACTCGTGGAGGCAGCAACTGTAGGAAACCAACTATTCCGAGAAGTACTTGGCATCAAGATCTATCTCCATGTCTCTCTTCCTTCATCTCCTTCCTTGAATCTCTCAATAGCTCACTAGGGTTCTAAATTTGCTGATGTGAAAAACTCTTTACAAGGTTGCTCTTTTTGTCTTGTAATGTTCTTTTTATATCTTGAAAGCCCTTGGTTTAATCCAGGGTCGAAATGGTTTGAAAAATTATGCAAAACTTGAGTTTTTGTATCAGCCCGACGCAGGCCACAATCTTGGCCAACGCCTAAACCTTTCTGCCACTATCGTGGCCCAAAGTGCACGATCATGGTTTGGAATATAGCTCTCTATCACGATCGTGGCCCAAAGTGCACAATTGTGGCCCAAAGTGCACGATCATGCCCAAGGTCCTTTAAACTCGCCTCTTTCTATCACAATTGTGGGTTGTGTTTTTGTCTTGAAACTCTTCGAAACTTCTCTGTTCTTTGTCGTTTACCCTAAAACACTAACAAACCCATTAAGGTACCTCAAAAATATAACATTTAAGCTCAAAGACTCATACTAACCCATAAAAACAATTAAACACATAAACCACAAAATTAACACCAAAATACACACTAATCACTCAAATTAACATTAAATACTTAACAAATTAAACCCTAAAACACAATGCAAATCACAACTATTAGGGAGATGAAACCCTTCTGTAGAAACACCATCCTTGAGTGAAGAACACAAGTTTGGAGCCTTTATGTAGGATTGAAGTGAAGGATTATCATCAAGATTTGGGAAAATGGCACATCAACATCCAAAATTCCCGATTTTGTCAAAGAAGAGAAGAAGTTCGTTTTATCCAATGTTCTGTGTTTTTTTTTCTAATCTTTGTATGATGGATTATTTGTGTGTTAATGATGTGATGGAGACCATGATTGGCTAATTTAGTTTAGGTATTGCTTTTGAACTATTTTGTTAGAACTCTTATTTTATTGAATTGAATGAAAGTGTCTTTGATGATTGTTCAGTTTATTTATTATCTTACAACAAATCGAGAGAGTGAGTAAGATGATTTATGTAGGATTGTACAACAAGAGTTGGCAATCTATAGACGTACAATCATCATGTTAATTGATTAGTTACAAGAGAGATTTTGGTGAATTCAACTGATCACCCATAGGATATTAAACTAGTTGAATTGGTGGAGTCATTGGGTAGGTTGAGAGATCGTTCAATTGATTCCATTTAATTTGATTAGGGATAACTAATTACACCTTAAGAAAAGGTAGGTAGTAAATTCATAAACTTTAGCTAAGACACAATTCGATTAATAAAATAGGAGTGAGATAAAATAGGAATAAAAGTAATCTCTAGTCTTTAGATTCTTAAATTTTGATTTTCTGCACTTTGGAATTATCTAATACTTCGTGTTAATCTTTAATTTTCTAGATTATTTGCATTAAAAAATTTCATTTCTTAAACAAAGTTTTGTCTGAATTAAGTGGTGTCTAGGCATCAATCCCTGTGGGATCGATATCTACATTCTAACTACAAGTCACGACCTTTTCATTTTCGATTTTTGAGCGTAAAACTAGGAGTTGTTTTTCGCTCAACAGTGACGTTACAATAGATTATTTTCTCACCAAAGGTGCCTAGCGTCTGTTACAATGGGCTATTTACTCATCGAAAGTGCCTAGTGGCTGTGTCAACGAGTTGTTTTGCTCACTGAAAGTACCCATCAACTATGGCAACTGGTCATTTTTCCCACCAAAGATGTGCCTACAGACAGTTTTCTCAGCGAAGGTGGTCAAAAGTCATGTTAGCAGGTTGTTTTATGCACCAACAATGTGCCCACCAACTATGTGAATGAGTTGTTTTGCTCACCGAAGGTGCCCAGCAACCATGTCAATTAGTTTTTTTCTCACCGAAGGTGCCCAGCGGTCATGCTAATGGGCAAATTTCTTATCAAAAAAGCCCAATGACTGTGTCAATGAGTTGTTTTGCTCACCAAAGGTGCGCAATGATCATATAAATTAGTTATTTTGCTCCCCAAAAATGCCCAGCAACTAGGACAAAGGATTGTTTTGCTCACCGTAGGTGCCCAACAATGAGGCTAAAGGGTTGTTTTGCTTACCGAAGGTTCCCAACAACCATGCTAACTTGTTGTTTTCTCATCAAAGCGGCTCAGTGACCTTACAATGGGTTGTTTTCTCACGAAAGGTTCCCAGCGCTCATTATAATAGGCTATTTACTAACCGAAAGTGCACAATGATTGTGTCAATGGTTTGTTTTGCTCACCAAAGGTGCCCAGCGACCATGCCTACTAGTTGTTTCGAGCACCAAAGATTTGCAACGGGTTGCTTTCTTACCGAAGTTTCTTAGCTATCATGCCAAGTGGTTGTTTTGCTCATCGAAAGTGCCCAGCGACCGTTACAGTGTGTTATTTTCAAATGAAAGTGCCCATTTACTATGTCAATAGGTTTTTTTGCTCACCCAAGGGGCCTGTCGACTATGCCAATTGGTTGTTTTCTCACCCAATATGCCCAACAATTCTTACAATAGGTTGTTTCCCATAGAAGCAGCCTAACAACTTTGTCAACGAGTTATTTTACTGACCGAAGTTCTCCAACAAACATGCCAACTGGTTCTTTTGGCCACCAATGATTTGCCAATAGGTTGTTTTCTCATCAGACATGCCTAGCGACCATGTCAATAGGTTCTTTTACCCACCAATGCTGCTGCCTATGAATAGTTTTCTCCCTAAAGTGCCTAGCAACTGTGGGAACGGGTTGTTTTGCTCACTGAAGGTTCCCAGCGATCATGTCAAGTAGTTGTTTTCTCATGAAAGGAGCCTAACAATTGTTACAATAGGTTGTTTTCTCACTAAAGGTGCCCAGCGACCATACCAATGGGTAATTTTTTCATCGAAAGTGCCCAGCGATTGTGTCAACGGGTTGTTTTCCTCATCGAAGGTACCCAGCGATCATGCGTACCTGTTGTTTTGCTCACCAAAGGTGCCCAACAACTATGCCAATGGGTTGTTTTGCTCATCGATGGTGCCTAAAGACCATGCCAACTAATTGTTTTCTCATCGAAGCTACCCATCTACTTTTATAATGGGTTGTTTCCTCATTGAAATTACTCAACAACTGTGTTAACGGGCTACTTCCCTCATTGAAGGTGTGAGCGATCATGTCAACTGGTTGTTTTGCTCACCAAAGGCGCTCAGCAACCATGCCAATGAGTTGTTTTGCTCACCTAAAGTGCCCAACGACTATGCCAATTGATTGTCTCGCCCACTAAAGATGTGTCCACAAATTGTTTTTTCACCAAAGGTGCTCGGCAACCATGCCAGCGGGTTATTTTACACACCAAAGATGCGCCAATGGGCTATTTTATCACCGAATGAGCCTAGCGACTCTGTGAATGGGTTGTTTTACTCACTGAAGTTGCCCAACAACATGCCAACATGTTGTTTTCTCACCAATGATGCCTAACGACCATTACAATTGGTTGTTTTCTCACCAAAGGTGCCCAGCGACTGTGCTAATTGGTTATTTTTCCCACCAAAGATGTGCTCATAGACTGTTTTCCCACCGAAGGTGCCTAGTAACCATGTCAACTAGTTTTTTTACCAATCAAACATGTGCCAACGGTCTGTTTTCTCATCGAAGGTGACCAGCGACCATGCCAACTGGTTGTTTTACCCATTAAAGATGTGACCATGAACTGTTTCCTCACCGAAGGTGCCCAGAAACCATGCCAGCGGGTTGTTTTGCCTAAAAAAGATGTACCAATATGTTGTTTTCTCACTGAAAGTGTCCAATGACTATGTGAATGGGTTGTTTTACTCCCTGAAGTTACCCAGTGACAAGCCAACATGTTGTGTTTTCACCGAAGGTGCCCAGTGACTATACCAATGGGCTATTTTCTAATCGAAAGCATTGAGCGACTATGTCAATGGATTTTTTTGCTCACTGAAAGTGCTCAGTGACTATGCCAACTGGTTGATCTGCCCATAAAAATATGCCAATGTACTGTTTTCTCTCCAAAGGTGCCAGCAAGGATGCCAATGAGTTGTTTTGCCCATCAAAGATGTGCAAATGGGTTGTTTTCTTACAGAAAGTGCCTAATGACTATGTGAACGGTTTGTTTTGCTCAACGAAGGTGTCCAGTGACCATGCTAACTAGTTGTTTTCTCACCGAAGATGCCTAACGACTATTACAATGAGTTGTTTTCACATCGAAAGTGCCCTGCTACTGTGTCAACAGGTTGTTTTGCTCAACAAAGGTGCCCAACAACCATACCAATGGGTTTGCCCAAAACAGATGTATGAATGGGTTATTTTCTCATTGAAATTGCCTAGTGACTATGTCAATGGGGTTTTTTCCTCGCCAAAAGTTTTGAGCGATCATGCCAATTGGTTGTTTTGCCAATCAAAGATATGCCAACTGCTATTTCCTCAATGAAGGTGCCCAGCAACTATGCCAAAGAGTTGTTTTGCCCATAAAAAATGAGTTGCTTTCTTACCGAAAGTGCCAAACGACAGTGTCAAAGGGATGTCTTGCTCACTGAAGGTGCCAAGTGACAATACCGACAAGAGGCATTCTCACCGAAGGTGCCCGGTGACTATTAAAATGGGCTATTATCTCATTAAAAGTGCCCAGTTACTGCTTTAACGGGTTTTTTTACTTAATGAAGGTGCCCAGCTAAGTTGCCAACTGTCTATTTTCTCACCAGTGGTGCCTAGCAACCATGCCAACTGGTTGTTTTTCCCATCAAAGATGTGCCTACAAACTGTTTTCTCACCGAAGGTTCCCAGCAGCTTTGCCAACTAGTTGTTTTCCCACCGAAAATTTGCCAATGGGCTATTTTCTCACCGAAGGTATACAACGACAATGTGAATAGGGTATTTTACACACCGAAGGTGCCGAGCAATTTGCTAACATGTTTTCTCACCAAAAGTTCCCAATGACAGTGCCAATGGGCTATTTTGTCATCAAAAGTGCCAGCGACTGTGTAAATGGATTGTTTTGCTCAATGAAAGTACCCATCGACCATGCCAACTGGTTGTCTTCACACTGAAGGTACCTAGCAACCATTACAATGGGTTGTTTTCTCATAGAAAGTGCCCAGTGACTGTGTCAATGAGTTGTTTTCTCACTGATAGTGCCCAACGACCATGCCAACTGGTTGTTTTGCCCATAAAAGATGTGCCAATGTACTGTTTTCTCACTGAAGGTGCCCAACAACCATGCCAACTGGTTGTTTCACCGAGCAAATATTTGTAACAGACTATTTACAATTGGTTGTTTTGCTCATGTTAGCTGCCCAGTGACCATGCCAATTAGTTGTTTTCTTACTGAAGATGCACAGCGACCGTTACAATGGGCTCTTTTCTTACCAAAAGTGCCTAGCGACTCTATTAACAGGTTGTTTTGCTCACTAAAACTACCCATCGACCATGCCAACTAGTTCTTTTTCCCATCAAAGATGTGTCTAAGAACTGTTTCTCAATGAAGGTGCCCAACAACCATGCCAACAGGTTGTTTTGCCAGCCAAAGGTATGCCAATAGGTTGTTTTCATAATGAAAGTGCCTAGTTATTGTGTGAACGGGTTGTTTTGCTCACAAAAGGTGCCCAACGACCATGTTAAGTAGTTGTTTTCTTACCGAGCGTGCCCAGTGACCATGCCAATGGATAATTTTCTTAGTGAAAGTGCCCAACGATTATGTGAACAGGTTGTTTTCCTCACCAAAAGGGCCCATCGATCATGCCAACTGGTTGTTTTGCTCAGCAAAGATACCCAGCAACTATGCCAAAGGGTTGTACTGCTCATCGAATACGCCCAACGATCATGTCAACTTGTTGTTTTCTCACAAAAAGGGCCTATCTACTATGTGAACGAGTTGTTTTGCTCACCAAAAGTTCCTAACAACCATGTCAACTAGCTGTTTTCTCATCAAAGATGCCCAGCGACGGTGTCAATTGGCAGTTTTTTCAGTAAAACTGCACAACAATGGTGTTAATAGGTTGTTTTCCTTACCGAAGGTGCCCAGTGATCATGCCAATTGGTTGTTTTTCTCATCGAAGTTGTTTTCCTCACAGATGGTGCCGAGTGATATTGCCAATTGGTTGTTTTGCTCATTGAAGGTGCCTAATAACTATGGGACCATGCCAACTGGTTGTTTTTCCTACCAAAGATTTGCCAATAGGCTGTTTTCTCACTGAAGCTACTCAGTGATCATGCCAATAGGTTGTTTTGCTCACCAAAGGTACCCAATGACTATGCCAATTGGTTGTTTTCTAATTAAAGCTACACAACGACCCCCACAATGGGCTCTTTTCTCACCGAAAATGCCCAGTGATCATTTCAACAGGTTGTTTTGCTCACTAAAAGTGCCCATCGACCACACCAACTGTTTGGTTTTCCCACCAAAGATGTGACCATTAAATGTTTTCTCACTGAAGGTGCCCAACAACCATGCCAGTAGGTTGTTTTGTGCACCAAAGATGTGCCAATGAGTTGTTTTACTCACTGAAGGTGCCCAGCGACAATGACAACTAGTTGTTTTCTCAATGAAGGTGCCCAACGGCCATGCCAATTGATAATTTTCTTGTTGAAAGTGCCTAACGACCGTGTTAACGAGTTGTTTTCCTCACCGAAGGTGCCCAGCGATCATGTCAATTGGTTGTTTTTCTTACCGAAGGTGCCTATTAACTACGTCAAAGGATTTTTTGCTCAATGAAGGTGGCCATCAACTACACCAAAGGGTTGTTTTGCTCACCGAAGGTGTCCAATGACCATGACAACTGGTTGTTTTCCCATCGAAGCTGCCTAACAATCGTTACAGTGGGTTGTTTTCTCACTAAAGGTGCCTAGAGACCATTACAATGGGCTGTTTACTCACCAAAAGTGCCCACTGACTGTCTCAATGGGTACTTTTGCTGAACGGGTTGTTTTGCTCAGCAAAAGTGCCCATTGACCACGCCAACTGGTTGTTTTTCCCACCAAAGATGTCTACACCAAGTGTTTTCTCACTTAAGGTTCCCAGCAACCGTGCCAACGGGTTGTTTCATCCACCAAAGATGTGCCAATGGGTTTTCTTCTCACTAAAAGTGCCCAACGACAGTGTGAATGGGTTGTTTTGCTCACCAAAGGTGCCCAGGACATGCCAAGTAGTTGTTTTCTCACTAAAGGTTCTCAGTAACCGTGCCAATAGGTAATTTTCTCATTGAAAGTGCCTAATGACTATGTCAACGAGTTGTTTTCCTCATCGAAGGTGCCCAATGATCATGCCAACTGGTTGTTTTGCTCACTGAATATGCCTAGCAACTACTCCAAAGGTTTTTTTCCTCTCTAAAGGTACCCAACAACTAGACCAAAGAGTTGTTTTCCTCACTGAAGGTGTCAAACGACCATGAGAATTGGTTTTTTTCTCATTCAAGTTGGCCAATGACCATTACAATAAATTGTTTTCTCACCAAAAGTGCCCAGCGAATGTTACAATGGGTTGTTTACTCACCGAATGTTCCTAGTGGCTTTGTCAACTAGTTGTTTTGCTCATTGAAAGTGCCCATCGAACATGCCAATTGGTCATTTTTCCCACCAAAGATGTGCCCACAGACTGTTTTCTTAGCGAAGGTGCCAATAACCATGTCAGAAGGTTGTTTTATGCACAAAAGATGTGCCCACGGGTTGTTTTCCTATTGAAAGTGCCCACCAACTATGTGAATGGGTTGTTTTGCTCACCAAAGGTGCCCAGCAACCATGTCAACTAGTTTTTTTCTCACCGAAGGTGTCCAACGGTCATGCCAATGGGCAATTTTCTCATTAAAAATGCCCAATAACTGTGTCAACCAATTGTTTTTGTAACATCTCGATACCCATGTTAAGGCTAGAATAGGAATTTATGAGAAATTAGGAAAATGCACATCATGCATAAGTTAATTGTGTCATACACATTTATTTTGCAAATTCATATGACTGTACATGCATTCATTGGCATTTCCGGGTAAATTGGTTTATAAATGGAAATTGTGGATTTAATTGGAGTGTATTAAA
>JAOQMS010093954.1:0-19332 GCA_027563885.1 Erythroxylum longipes | reverse complement strand
TAACTGTTCGACGTACTCGCGTATCTTCTGCTTTGTATCGTTTGTGTTTTTCTTCTGTGTTTTGCTTTCTTCTGTGTTCTGTTTCCTTCTGTGTTTTTCTTTCTTCTGTGGTTTGCTTTCTTCTGTGTTTTGCTTCCTTCTATGTTTTTCTTTTCTTCTGTGTTTTTCCTCTGTGCTTTGCTTTCTTTTGTGTTCTGCTTCCTTCTGTGTTTTGCTTCTTATGTATCTTTACTTCTTGTGTGCTTTGTTTCTTCTGTGTTTCCTACTTCTTTTGTGTTTTTGCACTTCTTCTGTATTTCACTTCTTCTGTATCTTTTGCTTCTTCTGCGCTTTGCTTCTTCTGTATTTTCTACTTCTTCTGTGTCTTTGCACTTCTTCTATATTTTCTACTTCTTCTGTGTCTTTGCGCTTCTTCTGTATCTTCTTCTGTGTTTTTTACTTCTGCAAGCTTAACACACTCATCAACTAGTTCATTTATTTCTAACATTATTATTATTTGATTGTCATCAAAATTAATCATCGTAAAGTCCTCCTGACTTAACAACTATGTCACCGGAGCTGCAAAAGCAGCACAAGGCTATGAATGCTTATACCATAGTCTATCATCTTAGGGAGCTCTTTGATGAGCAAGCAAGGTTAAAAAGGTTCGAGACTTTACGATTGCTCTTCTACTCCAAGATGGTTAAGGGGACATCTCTAGTGCAGTAGCACTAAAAATGAGCGGTTACATCGAGCAGTTGGCCTCCTTGGGTTTTCTTTTGGATCATGAATTAAGTATTGAATTAATTATAATGTGTTTAACTGATAATTACTCACAATTTGTGCTTAATTATCGGATGAACAATATATCTAGCATAATTCCCAAGCATCTAGCATAATTCCCAAGCTGGTCAATATGCTCAAGGAATTTAAGCCATCTGTCTGCAAGGGCAAGGTTGTGATGTTAGTGGACTCTTCTAATTCGAAGAAAAAGATCCAAAAGGAGAAGAAGTCCGCACAGCCTAAGGGAGGTGTCAAGAAAGCAAAGAAGACTGCCTCAAAGGGAACTTTCTTCCTCTATGTCAAGGATGGCCACTGGAAGAGAAACTACAAGGCTGATCTGGAGTCCTTGAAGCAAAAGAAGGCATCTGATGCACCATCTATTTTAGGTATTTTTGTTATTGATATTCATATTGTTTATGATAACAACATATGGGTATTAGATACCAATTTGTGGCTCAAACATTTGTACTAACATGAAGGACCTCAGGAATAGTAGATAACTCAACAAGGGAGAGACAGACTTGCGAGTGGGAAATGGAGTAAGAGTTGTTGCATTAGCTAGAGGAACGTATGTATTGACACTCCCTAGTAGGCTTGTACTAGAATTGGACAATTGTTTTTATGTAGCTGCTTTGATTAAAAATGTAATACCTGTTTTTAGTTTTAATAAAGCTGGATCCCATTTAAATTTTAATAACAATGGTTGTTCAATTTATTCGAATGCAATGTTATATTATTTGGGTACATTGTGCAATGATATACATATTGCATATGTCTAATTCGGTTCTAAATATCAATAATAACAAAAGAATTTAGAAATGAAGTTGAGAAACAACTTGGGAGAAACATTAAATCACTTCGATCGAATCGAGGTGATGAATACTCAAGCTAAGAGTTTTTGGATTATCTCAGGGATAATGGAATATTTTCCTAGTGGACTCTACTTTACACACCACAACACAATGGTGTGGCTGAGAGAAGAAACTGAACCTTGTTAGACATGGTAAAGTCTATGATTAGCGAATTTACCAAAATCCTTTTGAGGGTATGCACTCGAAACTTCTGTTTATATATTAAACACAGTCATATCCAAGTCAGTTAATGTTACTCCATATGAGATATGGACTAACAATAAACCCTATCTTTCTCATATGAAAGTTTGGGGTTGTCCTACTTATGTGAAGCGAATTCAGTCAGATAAGCTTGAAACTAAATTTGACAAGTTTTTGTTTGTAGGATATCCTAAGGAAACTATAGGATATCAGTTCTACCATGTTTCGGAACAAAAGGTGCTTGTTTCAAAACATGCTGCCTTTTTAGAGAAAGAGTTACTTTTAAGAGAAGACAGTGGGAGCAAAATGGAACTTGTGGAAGTTCAATATGCTCAAACAGATGCAGATTAACTACCTGGATCTGTGACTATTATTCATGAAGATGAAAAAATAGTTCAACCTTCTGACACACAAGAAGTTCGTAGGTCAGGTAGGATATGTCATGTTCCCGAGAGATACAGATTTCTCATAAGTGAACTTAACGACATATTGATCATAGAAGATGATGAGCCTACTACCTATAAAGAGGTTCTAAAGATCTCAGAATTTGACAAATATCTTCAAGCTATGAAATCCAAAATGGATTCCATGTATGAAAATCAAGTATGGAATTTGGTTAACCCACTCGAAGGGATAAAAACCATAGGGTGAATTTCAAGAAGAAAACTGACATGGAGGGTAATATAGTTACCCATAAAACTATGCTTGTAGCTAAAGGTTATCGTTAAAGGCAAGGTGTTGACTATGACAAAACATTTAGCCCAATAGCTATGTCTAAATCCGTTAGGATACTCCTAGCCATTGCCACTTATTAAGATTATGAGATATGGCAAATGGATATGAAGATGACTTTCCTTAATGGAAACCTAACCGAGGATATGTATAAGGCAAAACCTGATGGTTTCATATCCATGAATGTAGAAAAGGTATATAAGCTTTTGAAATCCATTTATGGATTGAAGCAAGTGTTTAGGAGTTGGAATATTCAATTTGATGAGAAAATCGAAGATTTGGTTTCTCACAAAATCCGGATGAGTTTTGTTTCTGTAAGAAGGTTATTGGGAGTCCAATCGTGTTCCTTATACTGTATGTAGATGACATATTGCTAATAAGAAATGATGTTTCATCTTTACAATCAGTAAAAATTTGGTTAGCTAAGAAATTCTCTATGAAAGACCTTAGAGAATCAACTTATATTTTGGGGATAAGGATCTACAGAGATAGATCTAATAGGTTGCTTAGTCTTTCTTAGTCTACATACACAGATAAGATGTTAAAGATGTTTAGCATGGAGCAGTCCAAGAGAAGTTATCTTCCCATGGTACACGGGATTACACTTTCTAAATCTATGTGTCCAAAGACATAAGATGAGATAACTCTTATGAGTTTAATTCCTTATGCTTCGGTTATAGGATCAATCATGTACGCTATGTTATGTACTAGACTCGATATATCATATGCTCTAAATGTTACAAGTAGATATCAGTCGAACCCTGGTGAGGGTCATTGGGTGGCTGTTAAGAATATCCTTAAGTACTTGAGAAGAACTAAAGATGTATTCTTGGTATATAGAGAACGTGATCTTGTGGTAAGTAGGTATACTGATGCCAGCTTCCGATCTGATAAGGATGACTCCAAATCACGGTCTGGATATGTATTCATAATGAATGTTGGTGCAGTCAGTTAGAAAAGTCCCAAATAAGAGACGATTGCTGATTTGACGACAGAGGCAGAGTACATTGCAACTTCAGAAGAGGCAAAGGAAGTGGTTTGGATCAAGAATTTCATCATAGAACTTTGTGTGGTCTCGAGCATTGCTAACCCAATGCAGCTGTATTGCGACAACAACTAGGCTATAATGCCGGCGAAGGAATTAAGATCTCATCAGAAGTCCAAACATGTTCTCAGGCGTTACCATTTGATAAGAGAGATCATTGGTAGAAATGATGTCAAGATAGAGAGAGTTCCCACTGATAAAAATACAGTTGATTCATTGACTAAGCCTATTTCCCAAAAGAGTTTTGTGTAATATGTACATGCCTATGGTATTAGATATCAAGCCAATTGGCTTTAGTGTAAGTGGAAGTTTGTTAGAGAAGTGCTCTAAAAGTGATCACCTTTAGCATTTATTGTACAAATCATTTTATGATTAATAAAGACATTTTTCATTATTTCTTTGTTCATACATTTATAGATTTAATGCTGATATTAAATTGATTTAATTAAGTCCTTGATACAAGACATAGCATGGAGGAAATCGTGATGAGATCATGATAATGAGATTCCCATCATGTGTAATTATGTTAGTATCTAAAGTTTCCCTAATCATAGGATTGATGAGATAGGATATCATTAATCTAGACAGACTAGCGCATGTTATACTCCTTGATTAGATTAAGCGGTAGATCTCATAAGTTGTAGACATGGGTGTTTGGAGTTAACATGTGGATGTTTACTAAGGGTAGCAAGTACATTGGATTGACCTACTATGAGACAATCATATGGATATTCTATTCCAGTGTCAAAGATAGTCCCATCGTAGCAATGGTGCAAGTATCCTTTAGCTTGAGGTGCTCAAGGATATCTCAGATACTGATCCTATGTTTTGACTCCAGTCATCGGTGGCTTTCAGGGGTTACTTATAGGGTGGTAATTGGGTACAGCTTGAGGTATTCAGAGACAATTGAGTAGAGAATAAAGGATTCAACACTCCAAATAGAAGGAGATGATACCTACAGCCTCTTGTCGGGGTCATTATTCATGAGTCTATGGCTAAAGCAGATATGTGTCATGAAGAGAGTATTTAATGATATATAGAGTAATGAGATCCTTAGGATAAGATCTAATATCACTTGGACCAGATATGACATAGTCAGTCTAGTGGGAGTTGACACATTGACCATACTCTGAACCTTGTGGGGTATAGATAGTGAAAGTATATATTGCATGGCAACATTACATATGGAAGGGTTCGTAGTCAAACCACTGACTTTTTTATTAATTGGGGTTTATGATGTATTGCTAGATACCGCTCTTGACTTAATTGAATTAAATATTAATTCAAGTGGCCAATATAACTGGGAACCTAATGAGTCACACACATAGGAGATCTAAAGGATGAGTAAAATGGTCTTGAATGGTGATTTAAGATATGCGATAGTCCTTAGAGATTGGATCGTGATGTGATCATGGTAGAAAACATTGCATGGAATGGATTAAAAACAAGTGTTGTTGGCTTCCATTAATGCATGTTATTCATGGTCATTAATGTCCCATAACTTCCAATAATGCATGCTATTTATGACCATTAACTTCCCATAACTTTCCATTAGTGATGGGGGTTATGGAAGGCCAAATGGTGCAAAAAATTGAGATGATTTTGGTGCATCTTGTGTAAGACAAAAATGAAAAAGAAAGGTTCTTTTTCATATACACACAATTTATCTCTAACTCTCTCAAGAGTTCTTATCTTTGTTAGCACAAAGAAAGAATTCTAGCTATCTCTTAGTGAGGTTTCATCCTTCTATATTTTTGTGGACTTTCATTAGAGACGATTTGTGTTGATCGTTGTGGTTTACAACAACTTAAGACTGAGAAGAGTAAAGAATGAAGGAGATCGTCAGAGAGGTATATAAACATCTTACATTTCATGTTTTTGTTTTTCTATATCTATATGCATGAGTAGATATGGTTTTTGAGGTTCCATTTTATTTTCGCTACATATATTTGATATATATTATGTATTAGATGCATGATTGGAACCTAACATGTATTTGGGAAACCCATAGCATATATACAACCTTCATGCGAAGAGTGAGTATTAATTTTTGATAATTCAAACAAGATTACATAACTAGAAGAAAAGATGTTTCTTCTTATGAAATGAGACAAGCCTATGGACTTTTAGGATCGTTTGGAGTGGTTAGATGAGAGGCTTTCATAATAGGTTAGGAACAACACAACCTTATAACTTTTATCTCTAAGTTAATCCATCCTACCTTATTTCATCCCGAGAGACTCTCCTTTGTGAGCCTAGCTTTATCCAGTTGTTAGTTTATGCCCTATAGATAATTAGTTTAGTGACAATAATTTAAAGGCATTCTTTATCATATACATGTTGAGATGTATATGATAAAGTCCATGGGATAATTGTACATTGCAAATGAAATTATAATTATGACATTCATATTGAATTTATGTATTATCCCTAAATTTTTCATAATCATTGTTCTATTAAGATTGGAAATTAATAGTGTTAGCTCAAGGTTTATTATTAATGATTTTGATGCTAACGACATAATATTTCAAAATTCAAATTGAATTTATTTCCTTGTACAATTAACGGTCTAATTCTCAAAAGGAAATAAAATCATAGGAGAAATGCTTCCTTTGTTATAGGAACCTTCCTAATGAACTTACCTTATTTATTTCATAATATCCAAAAGAATCTTATTATCATTAGACTTATTTCCTCTTATTGTTAACGGTTTAATTCTCAAAAGGAAATAAAATCATAAGAAATACTATTCATTTCTTGTAGGAACCTTCTTTATGAACTTACCTTATTAGAAATGGTTTATCTGAAAAGATCCTACTAATTATAAAGTTCGTATATTAGCTTAGTGATTATTGGAAGATTTTTGGAAAAGATGACATCGAAGTTATTCAGATTTAAATCCATCAGTTGACTGACGATGCAAGTGAAGCAATGACTAGTTGAAGGAAATGCCTACTTAAGGAAGAGGCACTGCTTTTGTGAAAATAGATCAAACACTTAAATTACATCAACAACATAAATACTCTTGAAATTCATATTCTTACCAAATCTCTTGTACTTTATAAGCTGAAAATTCTTTCGAGAAAGATAATTGAAGCTCATATTAAACAAATTACATTTTCATCTGTTGAGAGCTTGTAAAGGCTAGCTAAATGCTTCCAGTTTGGAAGGTTGGAGAACCTTGAAAAATATGTACCCATGAGCTTGAAGCAGCTCACCACATTACTATTTAGAATTTTAATGAAACACTTAAGTTAGATACTTGGGGACTGGACGTAGGCCTAGGTTATAAGCTGAGCCAATATAAATCGACTGTGTCATTCCTCTCTCTCTTTAACTTTTAAATTTGTGTAGTGTATTGTTTGTGTTTTCATTTTTGCAAGAGGCTCCTTCACTTTTATCATAGGCACCTTCTGTTTTTCAACTCGTAAGAGGTTCCTTTCAGTTTTAATATGTGCCTTCTGTTTTAAATTGTTTTAACATGATTTATCATTTAGCAAACTCCGATTGTCTAATAGGCTCTTGTCAGTTAATAGGTTTCTATTGTTTGACAGGATCATACTATTTTAAATTTTAATTAACAGGCACCTGCCTTTATACGAATTGAAAGTAACTTGGAAAAATTTTCAAGTCATACACAATTCACCCGCTCTTGCATATATTTGCTTTGTCATTTGGTATCAGAGCAAGGTTTCACATTTTTGTGTTTTACAGCACGTGATAGATCATAGCAAACAATTTGAGAAGTTTTGAAGGATAATTCGTCTCAAAGCTTGTAAGGCCCCAAAGAACACCCTAGTTGAAATAAGACATGTTTATGAAAGTATATGTGTAATAGGAGTTAGAATTGTGCTATGATTTGAATATGAAAGACATATGACTTGAATTTTTCGTCAAGTGGATCATATTTAGTGGTTTGGAATGGGTTGACACCATTATAGAATTGAGGTATTTAAAAGTACAATTTGGAGTAGGAAAATTGTCAAGTGGCAAGTTAAGTTGGTACATGAAAATTAGAATGACTAAGCCTATGAATTAGTGACATTTGGCATAGTTTACGAATTGACATTTGGTGGTATAATAAGAGAACATATGGCCTAATTAAAGTGTTACAAATGGCAGCTTAAATGGTGGGAAAATGGGATTTATGCCTTGGTGTTAAGTGGCATGTTAAGCTAGTGACACCTAGTTAGTGATGAAGCAAGTTTCTGCTGGATTATCATCACTTGAATTTTGGTAACCTACTGAATCTAGATAAAGGTTCTACTAATTTTCTGTATTATTGTTATGTTAATGCTGAAATTTGCACATTAAACCTATATATGTGCTGATTGCTTAGAAGGATTGGTTTCTCTTAATTCTGATACTTTAAAATTCTGTTTTTGATATTATGTTATTCTATTATGATACTTGTGAGTTTTACCCTAAAGTAGCAATATTCTACTCTGATATGATTTATCCTTATTTGAGATGCATATTGCTCAAAATGTGATTTGATTTGTATATGTGAATATCATATGGCTATTAGAGACAGTTTCCATTATGTATCCTGTTTAGTTATTCCCCATTAAGCTATATGCTTAGCACGGTGGATTTGCCCCATGTAGATTCATATAGAAGGGTATAAAAATCGAGACAAGAACAACCATAGTGGCCAATGAAGATTGTGTTTTGTTTTGAATAATGTTTAGTTTGTTGTTGTTACTGACTTGTACTCAGTATGATAAGACAGTTTGCATATATGGTTTGAAATATTTGTAAATAGGAGGAAATTTAGATTTCAAGGCATGTAATATGTTTTGTGATTTGTCATTACATTATGTATAGTATGTTTTAAACATAATGAAATGTAATGTAATTTATGATGCTTGGAATTGTTGGTATGATATGTTTTGGGAGTTATTATGTGTAGCATTTGCATATCCTTCAAGGGGGTATGCGGTTGTTAACTCTTTTCATATCAGAGCATGGATTAGGCGATTCTGGTTTAACCAGCGCTTAAATACTGCTTATACTTAAGTGTAAAAGTTGTGTTTTGTCCTAATGTGTTTTGTCCTATATTTTGGTTATATAATTAAAGATGGGAAGATCTCACGAAGCCGTTGACGAGGTTGTTGAGAGTAATAATCCTTAGCAATCTCGTCCATCGATATCTGGACACTCTGGGGTCAATCGAGGTGAAGCTGAGGTGCCACCTTCTCCTTCAGCTTAGGGAGAGGCTCTAGTTAAGTTGTCTCATTATATAATGACGTTACTGCACCCAAGGCTCCGATTGATCAATTGCAGAAGTATGGAGCTGAGGAATTTTATGGAACATCATTGGAGGAATCTGAAAAAGCTAAGTAGAGAAAGTAAAAAGGGTATTAGATTTAATCAGCTGTCTACCAGTTCAGATGGTGCACTATGAGTGGTGGAAGTTCGTTTTAAGGAATCCTCAACTAATGGTGCCTCTGGCTTGGGATTTCTTTTCCCAAGAGCTTAAAGCTAAGTATGTTACGAAGGCTTACAGAAAGGAGAAGTGGAAGCAATTTCTAAACCTGAAGTAGAGAAACTTATCTATTGCTGAGTACGATAGGGAGTTTAACCGACTCAGAAACTATGCCTCTGAACTGGTACTTACTAAGGAGTTCTGGTGTCATCTATTTGAGGATAGTTTGAACGATTTGATCAAGTAGCTTCGTGCCGCATTCACTTTACTACAACAAGTGAACTACCATCAACTGGTGTAGGT
Organism: Erythroxylum longipes; assembly: GCA_027563885.1. Classification (NCBI taxonomy): domain Eukaryota; kingdom Viridiplantae; phylum Streptophyta; class Magnoliopsida; order Malpighiales; family Erythroxylaceae; genus Erythroxylum; species Erythroxylum longipes. The sequence continues at coordinate 10,010 of JAOQMS010093954.1, read as the reverse complement.
TACAATGAAAATAGAAAGGCAAGAGATGGTTAGGAGAGAAAGGGGTCAGCAAAGGGGCTTTACTAGAGGAGGTCCATCCTCGGGCAAGCAGAGTTGTGAAGATGTTTCCTTTTCACCGGACTTTAGTCAGATACCTGTAATTCGGGGAAGATGATAGAACTTTCCTTTACCGACTGCTTTTAGTAGAGGTTCCTTTGTGGGCCAAGGTTCTAGTATTCTGGAGTGTCCTCATTGCAGGACTACGGGTGTATGTTTTAGTTGTGGGGCAGCATAGAGCATCAAATAGCTAACTGCTCTAGAAGACAGTCCCAGACACTACAAGCTAGTAGGGAGGTCTCTTATGTATCTGCTGGAATCAGAGGATGAGGTAGGGGTCATGGAGGATCTAGTCAGATTAGACTTAATCCGAGTACCCATTCATAAAATTGATCGACCAGCTGTGCCTTCTACTACGGCTTGAGTTTATACATTGAAAGCTCATGATGATTAGGATGCACCTGAACTCATTGCTGCTATTGTATCTCTCTTTAATTCTAAAATGTATGCATTGATTGATCCTGGATCTACTCATTCCTATATCTTTGTTGGAGAAATGTCTGATAATGAGATGCTTAAAGATTAGTTAGAGTATGACATTTATGCAACCAATCCTCTAGGTAGTAGTGTGTTGGTTAATCAGGTGTTTAGGAATTGTCATATTATGATCCAAGGAAATGAATATGTAGTAGATCTGATTAGATTTCCTTTTCATGAATTTGATTTGATTCTGGGTATGGATTGTTTATCTAAGCATCAGGTAGTGGTTGATTGTAATGCTAAGGTAATTGTGCTTAGGAAGCATGATCAACCTGAAATAGTGTTGCATGGCATCCGCATTAGTACTTACCTAATGTGGTATCAGCTATGCAAGCTTGAAAGATGCTCAGGAAGGGATGTGAAGTTTATCTAGCTTTTATGTTTGATCCTAAGAAGGAGGGTGGTAAATTGCTAGATATTCCTATGGTGAATGAATTTCTGAATGTGCTTCCTAAGGAATTATCTGGTCTCCCTCCTAAAAGGAAGTGGAGTTGTCTATTAAAGTTATGCCTGGCACTGCTCTTATATCCAAAGCACCATAAAGAATGGCTCCTACTGAATTGAAGGAGTTAAAGGTGCAGTTGCAAGAGCTTCCAAATAAATGGTTCATTTAACCTAGTGTCTCACCGTGGGGAGCACCGGTCTTGTTTGTTAAGAAAAAGGATGGTACACTACGGATGTGCATCAATTACAAGCAATTAAATAGAGTCACAGTGAAGAACAAGTATCTGTTTCCAAGGATTGAATACCTGTTTGATTAGTTGAAAGATGCAGGAGTGTTTTCAAAGATAGATTTGGGATCGAGGTATTATTAACTTTGGGTAAAGGATGTGGATGTACCAAAGACTACAGTTAAGACCTGTTATGGACATTATGAATTCCTGGTAATGCCATTCGGGTTAACTAATGCTCCAGTGGCATTTATGGATATGATGAATAGAGTATTCAGGGCTTATTTAGACCAGTATGTTGTAGTGTTTATAGACAATATCTTGGTTTATTCTAAAATGAACATGACTATACTGAGCATCTCTGAATTGTGCTACAAACCCTACGGGAAAAACAGCTATATGCTAAGCTGAGCAAATGTGATTTTTGGCTTCTAGAGGTATCTTTTCTAGGACATGTTGTCTCTTCTCAAGGGATTAAAGTTGATCCTAGTAAGATAGAAGCGATTGTTAACTGGAAGCGACCACATAATGTGACAGAAGTGAGAATTTTTCTAGGTTTGATTGGTTATTATTGCTGGTTTGTGAAGGGGTTCTCTTTGATAGCATCCCCTTTATCTAAACTATTACGGGAAGGAGTGAAGTATGAATGGTCTGATAAATGTCATAATAGTTTTGATCAACTGAAAAGTATACTTACTTAAGCTCCTGTATTGGCTCAACCTTCTTCTGGTAAGGAGTATGTTATGTTTAGTGATGCATCTAGAAATGGTTTAGGTTATGTTTTTATGTAGGATGGAAAGGTAGTTGCTTATACCTTTAAGCAACTAAAACCACATGAACAGAATTACCTTACACATGATCTAGAGCTCGTAGCAGTGGTGTTTGCCTTGAAAATTTGACGGCACTACTTGTGTGGTGAAAGGCGTGGAATTTTAAAAATCATAAGAGTCTGAAGTATCTAAAGAACTCAATCTGAGACAACGACGTTGATTGAAACTGTTTAGAGAATATGATTGTACTATGGACTATCATCCGAGTAAGGCTAATGTCGTGGTTGATGCCTTGAGTTGGAAGACCATTTCAGCATTGTTAGTACAGCATGGTGAATAGGGACTTGTATTTGAAGGAGCTTTAATAGCTCATTTGAAAACTAGGCCTACTTTATGGAATGAAATTTGTGATGCTAAGAAAGTTGATGATAAGTTGTAATAACTTATCGTGGCTACTCGAGATGGTAAACTACCTGACTTTTTTATGAAAGGAGATGATTATTTGTATTATAAAGATCAGTTGTGTGTGCCAACTAATGATGAACTAAAAAAGAAGTTGCTATTTGAGGCTCATAATACTATTTTCACTATGCATTCTGGTGGAAATAAGATGTATCAAGGTTTGAAGCAATATTACTGGTGGTCATGTATGAAACGAGATGTTGTGAATTACGTAGCTAAGTGTTTGACATGTCAACAAGTTAAAGTTGAACATCAGGTTCCATCTGGTTTGTTACATCCTATTTTTATTCCTCAATGGAAATGGGATAACATTACTATGGATTTTGTCACTGGGCTTCCTCTTACTCAGAAGAAGCATGATGTTGTATGGGTGATTGTGAATAAGTTTACCAAGTCTGCTCATTTTCTGTCTGTTCTTCCTAACTATTCTTTAGATAAGCTTGCGGACTTATATGTGAATGAAATAGTGAGACTATACGAAGTAGCGATATCTATTATTTCTGATCGTGATCCTCAATTTACTTGGATATTTTGGAGAAGTCTACAAAAGGCTTTAGGTACTTAAGTTAAGTTCAGTACTGCTTTCCATCTCCAAACAGATGGACAATCTGAACGGGTTATCCAAATATTAGAAGATATGCTTTGGGGTTATGTATTCGAGTTTCCAGGAAGTTGGGATAATTATCTGGATCTTATGGAGTTTGCTTACAACAACAGTTATCAGACTAGCATTGACATGACACCCTAAGAAGCGTTGTATGGTAAAAGGTTTAAAACTCCAGTGTGTTGGACCGAATTAGGTGAAAATAATATGATTGGGCCTAATATTATGAAAGATAAAGAAGAAAAAGTTCAGGTTATTCAACATAGGTTGAAAGCTACCAGTGATAGACAAAGGTCCTATGTTGATCTAAAAAGTAAAGATATTGAATATCAAGTAGGTGATAAGGTTTTCTTGAAAGTGTCGCCGTGGAAGAATATACTTCGGTTTGGTAAGAAAGGTAAGCTCAGTTTGCGATATATTGGTCTATATAAGATTATTAAGAGAATCGGACCAGTAGCTTATAAATTAGCTCTTCCTGAAGAATTGACCAAGTACAACCGTATTTGTCTTATGAAGAAGGGCCTATGTATATAGTAGCCAGAGAAGTCAGACAACTTAGGAATAAGCAATACCTTTAGTGAAAGTACTCAGGCAACACTATGGATTGAAGAAGCAACATAGGAACCAGAAGAGACCATGAGAGCTTAGTATCCTCAACTATTTTAATCAGGTATGAATTTCGATGATGAAATTATTTTAAGGGGGAGAGAATTGTAATGCTCTAAAGTACACCCTAAGTGAAATAAGACATGTTTATGAAAGTACATGTGTAATAAGAGTTAGAATTATGCTATGATTAGAATATGAAAGGCATATGAATTGAATTTTTGGTTAAGTGGATCATGTTTGGTGGTTTGGAATAGACTGAGACCATTAAGAATTGAGTTACTTAAAAGTACAATATGGACTAGGAAAATAGTGAAATGGAAAGTTAAGTTAGTACATGAAAATTAGAATGACTAAGCCTATGACTTAGTGACACTTGGCATAGTTTATGCATTGACATTTAGCAGCATAATAAGAGGACATGTGGCCTAATTGAAGGGCTACAAATGACAGCTTAAATAGCTAGCAAATGGGCTTCATGCCTTGGTGTTAAGTGGCATGTTAAGCTAGTGACACCTAGTTAGTAATGAAGCAAGTTTTTGTTGAAGTAAATCCAGCTTTATCCATTATTCACCTTGCTTCCTTCTCTCCACCAAAATTCCCATTTTCTCTCTAACTTCTGGAATTTTTCTGGACTTTGGATTGTCATCACTTGAATTTTGGTAAGCTACTGAACTAGATAAAGGTTCTATTAATTTTCTGTATTATTGTTATGTTAATGCTGAAATTTGCACATTAAACTAGATATGTGCTGATTGTTTGGAAGGATTGGTTTGGCTTGATCTTTGGAGTTGTTTTATTAAAAGTTTAAAGAGGCAAGGGAGTACTAAACTTGGTATCATGATAGAACCTGTATTGTTTGATGTTTGAAGTGGATAAAATGTGTATTGAAATAATGAAGAATTGTGGTTAGAAACTTGATACATGCTGGATACTCATTAGAAGGAGTTGTTCCATTGAATAGGCATCAGTAATTTATCCATATTTTGACCTGTAGACATTATAATGTGATGATTTTAAATTAATATTAAACTAGATACATTTATCTACAACTTTTAAGAAGGAATTGAATTTGATTTCTATCACTAAGGGTTTTGAAATTTAGCTTCAAGTTGAGTTCTGGTTTTTATCTACAGTTAAGAACAATCTGTAGTATTTTGGGTATAACTCTTGGAATAATGAACCAAATTGAATTGAGTTTATTTCTTTTTAAACTTCATACATATAGGAACATTTTTAAATGAAGATATTGTCTGAAAAGTTCAGTTTCTGGGTGAGAATAGTCATACAAAATTAATCCAAAAACTTGTCCAGTGAAAATAGTTGTTTGAAGGTTTTGGGTCACTTGTCCCACAATTGTGGGAAATGATTAGGAAGGTGAAAAAAATGGGGTTTTGTACAATTGATGAACTATATAAGGTCCAGTTAATTTATTTGGTACAATAGGACTTAAGTGGACTTGTTTAAGTATTTGAACTTAAATTGGTATTCGATGTAATTGAGCAATTGATAGTTTAATTATGCATTATTAATGGAGATGATAATATAAAGGATGTATGGTTTAATAATAATGAATACAATGATAATTCCAGACCATCAGTTTTCTAAGGAGTTTGACAGTTGGGGTTGTATTGGAAGTGCTTTCTAATTGTGTGCATATACATAATGTGTGATGACTCAACACTTTTATTGATGCATAATTGCATATATTTGTATTTATAAGGTATGTTATGTTTGATTAAATGTCAATGAATAATTTCATTTAGAGCAAAATAGAATAAAGAAATATGTTGTACTTCGTCTTTTACATAAAATTTTAAAATCTAAAATGGTTTTTTTTAAAATTGCTGAGTCTTAGTCATGGGTAAATAGGCATGCCTAGAAGGGTTAGTAGCTACTTCTGTAATTAGACACTAAGGTGTATTCTGTGATCAGACACTTCGGTGTCCTCTGATTCCAGACACTTTTGTGTCTTCTGTTTCAGAGACTTAAGTCTCTTTTGTTTTAGATAGAATCATGGTATCTTTTATTCTGGTCCCATTACCCACTTCTGTAAAAAGGATTAGTAGGCCAACTTGTTTTTTATTTTGTTATTTGCTCAGCTCCAACATAATTAAGCTCTGTTCTGAATTAACTAAGCTTTGTTCTGATATAAACAAAATTTATTCTGATACAGATAAGTTCTGTTCTGATACATTAAAATTCTGTTTTGGATAGATATATTCTACTCTGATATGAATTATCCTTATTTGAGATGCATATGTGATCTGATTTGTATATGTGAATATCATATGGCTGTTAGAGACAGTTTCCATTATGTATCCTGTTTAGTTATTCCCCACTAAGTTGTATACTTAGCACGGTGGATTTTCCCAGTGTAGGTTCATATAGAAGGGTATAAAGATTGGGACAAGGACAACCACAGTGGCCAATGAAGAATGTGTTTTGTTTTGAATAATGTTCAGTTTGTTTTTTGTTACTGATTTGTACTCAATATGATGAGACAGTTTGCATATATGGTTTGTAATATTTGTAAACAGGAGGAAATTTAGATTTCAAGGCATGTAATATGTTTTGTGATATGTCATTACATTATGTATAGTATGTTTAAAACATAATGAAATTTAATGTAATGTATGATGCTTGGAATTTTTGGTATGATATGTTTTGGGTACTGTTATGTGCAGCATCTGCAAATCCTTCCAGGGGGTATGTGGGTGCTACCTCCTTTCATATCAGAGCATGGTTTAGTCGATTCTGGTTTAACCAATGCTTAAATACTGCTTATACTTGAGTGTAAAAGTTATGTTTTGGCCTAATACGGTTTGTCCCATGTTTTGGTTATAGAATTAAAGATGGAAAGATCTCACAAAGTCGTTGACGAGGTTGCCGAGAGTAATAATACTAAGCAATCTCGTCCATCAATATCTGGACCCTCTGTGGTCAATAACGTTACTGTATCGCATAACTGCACCCAAGGCTCCGATTGATCAGCTGCAGAATTATAGAGTTGAGGAATTTTTCGGAACATCATTGGAGGAATCTGAAAGAGCTGAGTTTAAAATAGAGAAATTAATGAGGGTATTAGATGAAATCGGCTATCCACTAGATCAGATGGTGCACTATCCTGTCTCTCTTCTTCAGGGAGTAGCCTATAAATGGTGGAACTTCATTTTGAAGAATCCTCAGCTACCAGTGCCTCTGACTTGGGATTTCTTTTCCCAAGAGCTTAAAGCTAAGTATGTTACGGATGCTTATAGAAAGGAGAAGTGGAAGCAATTTCTGAACTTGAAGTAGAGAAACTTATCTATTGCTGAGTACGATAGGGAGTTTAACCGACTCAGAAAGTATGCCCCCGAATTGGTACTTTCTAACGATTTCCGATGTCATCAGTTCAAGGATGGTTTGGATGATTCGATCGAGGAGCATCTTGCCACATTCACTTTACTGCAACAACTGAACTACCATCAACTAGTGCAAACTGCAATGAAAATAGAGAGGTAAGAGATGGTTTTGAGAGAAAGGGGTTAGCAAAGGGGCTTTACTAGGGCAGGTTTATCCTCATGCAAGTGGAGTTGTGAAGATGTTTCCTCTACACCAACTTTATTTAGGGACCTGTAATTCAAGGAAGGCAACATAACTTTCCTTTACTGACTGCTTTTGGTAGGGGTTCCTCTATAGGTCAAGGTTCTAGTATTCTAGAGTGTCCTCATTGTTCCAAATACCATCGGGGTACCTGTTGGAGGACTACGGGTGCATGTTTTAGATGTGGCAGCATGCAAAATCAGATAGCTAACTACCCTATGAGACAGTCCCAGACATCACAAGCTAGTAGGTAGGTCTCTCATGTATCTGCTAGAATCAGTGGATGAGGTAGAGGTCGTGGAGGTTCTAGTCAGAACAAACCTAATCTAAGTACCCATTCAGAAACTGTTGATTGACCAGCTGTGCCTTTTGCTGTGGCCCGAGCTTATGCATTGAAAGCTCGTAAGGATCAGGATGCACCTGAAGTCATTGTTAGTATTGTTTCTCTCTTTAATTTTGAAATGCATGCACTAATTGATCCTGGATCTACTCATTCCTATATATGTGTTAGAGAAATTTCTGATAAGGAGATGTCTATAGATTAGTCAGAGTATGACATTCATGTAACAAGTCCTTTGGTTAGTGGTGTGTTGCTTAATCAGGTGTTTAGGTATTGTCCTATTATGATCCAAGGAAATGAATATATAGCAGATATGATTAGATTGCCTTTTTATGGAGTTGATTTGATTCTAGTTATGGATTGGTTTTCCAAGAATCAGGCAGTGGTTGATTGTAATGCTAAGACAGTTGTGCTTAGGAAGCTTGATTAGCCTGAAATAGTATTGAATGGCGTCCGCATTAGTTCTTTATCTAATATGGTATCTGCTATGCAAGCCCGAAAGCTCCTCAAGAAGGGATTTGAAGCTTATCTAGCTTTTGTGTTTGATCCTAAGAAGGAGGGTGGTAAATTGCTACATATTACAATGGTGATGTGTTTCTTGAGGAATTACCTATACTCTATCCTAAAAGGGAAGTGGAGTTGTCTATTGAAGTCATGCCTGGCATTGCTTCTATATCCAGAGCACTATACATAATGGATCCTACTGAATTGAAGAAGTTGAAGGTGCAGTTCCAAGAGCTTCCAGATAAAGGGTTCATTTGACCTAGTGTCTCACTATGGGGAGCATCGGTCTTGTTTGTTAAGAAAAAGGCTGGTACACTACGGATTTGCACCGATTACAAGCAAGCAATTGAATAGAGTCACAGTGAAGAACAAGTATCCATTTCCAAGGATTGAAGACCTGTTTGATCAGTTGAAAGATGCAAGAGTGTTTTCAAAGATAGATTTGCTATCGTGGTACTATCAACTTCAGGTAAAGGATGTGGATGTACCAAAGACAACATTTAGGACCTGTTTTGGGCATTATGAATTCCTGGTAATGCCATTTGAGTTAACTAATGCGTCAGTAACATTTATGGATATGATGAATAGAGCATTCACGCCTTATTTAGACCATTTTGTTGTAGTGTTTATAGACGATATCATGTTTTATTCTAAAAATGAACATGACCATACTAGGCATCTCCAAATTGTGTTACAAACTCTATGGGAAAAACGGTTATATGCTAAGCTAATCAAGTGTGATTTATGGCTTCTATAAGTATCTTTTCAAAGACATGTTGTCTCTTCTCAAGGGATTAGAGTTTATCCTAGTAAAATAGAAGCAATGGTTAACTGGAAACCACCACGGAATTTGACAGAAGCTAGAAGTTTTCTGGGTTTGGCTAGTTATTATCATCAGTTTATGAAGGTTCTCGGTGATAGCATCCCCTAAACTGTTACAGAAAGGAGTGATGTATGAATGGTATGATAGATGTCAGAATAGTTTTGATCAACTGAAAAGTATGCTTACTGAAGCTCCTGTATTGGCTCAACCTTCTTTTGGTAAGGACTATGTTATGCTTAGTGGTGCATCTAGAAATGGTTTGCATGTGTTTTGATGCAGGATGGAAAGGTAGTTGCTTATGCCTCTAGGCAACTAAAGCCACATGTACAGAATTACCCTACACTTGATCTGGCGCTCGTAGCAGTAGTGTTTGCCTTGAAAATTTGGCGGCACTGCTTGTATGGTGAAAGGTGTAGAATTTTCGAAGATCATAAGAGTTTGAAGTATCTGCTTACCCAGAAAGAACTCAATTTGAGATGACGGTGTTGGTTAAAACTGGTTAAAGACTAAGATTGTATTATGGACTACCATCAGGGTAAGGCTAATGTCGTGGCTAATGCCTTAAGTCAGAATATCATTTCAGCATTGTCAGTGCAGCATGGTGAATGTGGACTTATATCTAAAAGAGATTTAATAACTCATTTGAAAACTAGGCCTACTTTAAGGAAAGAAATTTCTTATGCTTAGAAAGTTGATGATAAGTTGCAACAACTTATCTTGGTTACTCGGGAAGGTAAACTTCTTGACTTTTCTGTGAAAGGAGATGATGGTTTTTATTATAAAGATTGGTTGTGTGCGCCAGCTAATGATGAACTAAAAAAGAAGTTATTATTTGAGGTTCATAATACTGTTTTCACTATACATCTTGGTGGAAATAAGATGTATCAAAATCTAAAGCAGCACTAGTGGTGGTCGGGTATGAAATGAGATGTTGTGGATTACATAGCTAAGTGTTTGTAATACCCCGTAACTCGGTAACTTTAGAGTTTTTAATTTTTTTTCATGATATAACTACATTGAAGTAAATAAAGGACTCTATATCATGAAAAATTAATAAGGGTGAGATAGC
>JAOQMS010093924.1:0-19341 GCA_027563885.1 Erythroxylum longipes | reverse complement strand
AACCAAAGTCAAAACAATTGCTAAACTCAACCTTGCTAGTTTGGAATTTATACAACAAAAAGTGATTAACCAAGGCTCTATCCTTCTTTTTCATCATGAACCAATCATCACTTTGCTTATTACTCAAAATAAAGAAGTTGCCTTCATATTTAAGATCATTGACTATAATATGAGATAAGTAAAACCTAAATTTATTATAAAGATTCCTCATTTTCAGATCCCCTTCAGCTTTTAATACTATAATTATGTTATTAATGTCAGCAATAATCATCTAAGGAAAATTTTTATTAATATATGCACTTTTAAGATCATTCCAAAGTTAAGATATCTAAAGTACTAGGTTAAAAGCATAGACAAGTAAAAGCTACTCACTTTTAATCCCTAGATTTTAGTTGATAAATGTATAACTTGTTTAGATGAAATAAAATGTAATACATCAATATTATCAGGGTTATAAACAATCACATTCTGCCATTAAAGTGAGCATTATGGTTGGTGATTATCTTTTGACACCTTCTGATGAACCAAGAATTAACAAATTGAGTAACTTTGAGTTTAGTCTCAAAAAGGGCTATCATTATAAACATTTTACATGCATATAATTACATAAATTTTATTGCTTTTTAGGGTTATTTAACCTCCTTTTATTCTATTCAAATATAGACATTAAACGTTATTGAGAAAAATACTAGCATTTATATCTTTGGCCTTTTAAACAAATCTTTTTCTCTCCTGTATATAAGATAAAGAATGTCTTTAAATAATTATGTCATTAAACTACAACCAACCAATTGACTATACAATATAAAACAACAAGAATTTCTATTAAAAAAATTATTCAAGTTGTCCTTTCTTTAACTATGGATCAGTGGCCTTTTATAAGTCCTAGTACTCATTGATCTTATGTCCATAATCTCTATGAAAGAAAAAAAAACTTGTCTAAATATTTGGATTTAAGGTTTCCAATTAATGGTTTTGAGGGATTTATGATGATTTTTTCTTCTAGCGTATACGAGGATATAGTGAAAAATTTTAGGTTTTTTTGGGTTATTGCTTCATTTAAACACTCTTGTCCCCTAGTATTCTACTAATGGATAATCACATCATACTCTCTTTTCCTTCTCTATCCTCGGTCCAATGAGATGACTGAACTATCTATTCCCCGGGAAGTTCTACTTCTTTCAAAGTGAAGAACATATGTTTTTGCCCTTACACTTCCTCCAAGGTATGTACCTTATACATTAAAAGAGACCTTTATACCTTTTTCAAATATTATACCTATTATTCTAGAATTTCTACTTGGCAACTAGATGACATGCCTGAGACTTTCTTCTTGTCCCTAAATCGCATCAAAGAGGGTATAGGTGTCCTCATTTCATTCTTTTATTGCTAGCAAAGTGATCCTCAAACTTAAATTTAAGTTACTCAAAAATTGATATGAAACCCCTTAGGATGGTGTCTCTGACTAATCTAGCCAATGTAAAAGGAAAAAAAGTTTGACGTCAGTAGGATTAAAATTCCCTATATTTCCATCATCTAATGATTCCTTACAATATGATCAGTGAGATAGGTAGTGCCATTAAAAACCTCTAAGCTAGATAACTTAAACTTAGGCGAGGTGGTTCATTTATGATCTCTTTTGAGGCCCTACAATGATTTAAGGTATCTCTATATCCTTATTTCGATGTCTTGGTCATAGGAAAATAGGCAAAAGCCTTTTTTTTTGCTTACAAAGGAAAATAAAAACAAAATGAACAATCTAATAAATTACACTTTGATACGTGGGTAGAGAACAAGGAAAATGAATAATCTAATAAATTACACTCTGATACGTGCGTAGAGAACCCCTTCCTTGTCCTTACGTAGGGCATTGATGATCTCAACAGGTGGAGAAGTAAACACTGTAACTCCCCCGCTGAACAACTCTGATAATGTCGCTAGCTTGTCTGCGCTGGAGTTGCCCTCTCTAAGCACGTACTTCAATCTGATGTCCCATTGTCAGTCTAGTAAGGCTCTAACCTCCAATAATAAGGGTTGTTGTGGTGTACCACTACTAACGAAGAAGAGAGCATGTTGATAATTTCTAAGGAATCTACTTCCACCTCCACGTTACGATAACCCATGCGCCAGGCCAATGATAACCCCGTGTGAACTCCCCATAATTCAGCTTCGAAGGGGGAACCCAAGCCAATGTTGTGGACAAAACCTCCCAACCAGTTTCCTTGACAGTCCCTGAGCAGCCCCCTTGCATAGGCATGTTGAGTGGAGGGCTTGAAAGCACCATCTGAGTTCATCCGAATCCACCCCTCCACTGGTCTTTCCCAACTGATATAGCGGGTGAACGGTAGATCCTGGTCGTAGGTTAAGTGATTTGATATACTCTTGGCATTTGTAATCCATTCTACATAATCCAGCACAATCCCCATAGCCCGACGTGGAGATGGCCACTGGAAATTGTGTTCAAAAAGGGATGGATTCTGTGAATTCCACAAACACCAACACGAGACGCCATATAGAGTGAACCAATCTAAGTTCCATGCCTGACGTTTATCCTGAAGATTACTTAGCATCCAGTGCTCTATATCCTGAGTGAAAAAATGAGGAGAAATTAACCCAGTAGGAAATTGAGACCAATATTGGCGCACTCTGGGGCACTCTCATAGGCAATGTAAAACAGTCTCAGGATTGCCATAGAAACCACACCTATTATCAGCCGACAGATGGCGGACAACACGCTAATGATTTGCCAATAATTTCCTTTTCGCTGTCAACCAAAGGAAGGTTTTGATTCTCAGTGGTCCTGGCCACTTCCAAATCATATTCCACAGTTGAGCCTGTGGAAGCCATCCTTCGTTCTCAATTAAACTGTATGCAGATGCAGTGGAGAAAATACCATTATGACTCGGGCCCCATCGCAATCTATCCTCTTCTTGCATAGGATCTGGAGGCCTCATCCTTGCTATAACCACGCAAATTGATGATGGGATAAAACATTGGAATTTAGGCCAGTTCCATCCTCCGGTGGTGGTCACGTAGTCCTGGAATTTTTCATGCAAAATATGAACCGGTAGGTGCTCTGTAGTGTAACGAATTAGGGATCCCCACCCTGTGATTCAGTTATCTAACCAAAAATGAACACGCAAACCCCTTCGTACCTGCCAGCTAGCCCTGGACAAAACATACGTCTAAATGGCCAATATACCCCTCTAAACAGCTAAAGCTCCCTGGTGGTGCAGCTCCCTCGGAATGGTAGTATCATCAAATCTGTACTTAGCCCTGAGAATACAGACCCAATAAGCGGACGGGTTCATCAGTAAGCTCCACCCAAGTTTAGTGAGCATGGCATCATTTATTGCCCTAACGCGGCAAATCCCCAGCCCTTCGACATCGTTTGGGTGACAAACAGATTTCCAGTCGACTAAATGCACCTTTTTTGGGCCCAGATTGGCTCCCCAAATAAAGTCCCACATAAGTCGCTCCAATTCATCACACAATTGTCTTGGAAGCCATACCATTTGCATGGTGTAAGTAGGGATGACCGCTACCACCGATTGGGTGAGCGTAACCCTGCCTGTTAAAGATAACATCTGAGCACTCCACCCATTTAGCTTGTGCTGCACTTTGTCTATAATGTACTGGTAGGTGCGCCTCTGGGATCTTTCATGTAATAATGGAATTCCCAGATATTTCCCTAGCGACGAAGTGGGTTGGAAACCGATCTGGCTACTCAGAGAGTGAATACGCTCACTTGAGTTACTCTTGGAGTATAACACCCGTGTTTTGTCTCTACTGACTCTTTGACTCGCAACTTGATAGAACATGTGAAGAACTGAAGATATAAGATTCACTTAGTCCTCGGAGGCCTCTGCAAATCAAATCAAATCATCTGCGAAGAATAGGTGGGAGATTGGGGGGCCACCTCTACTTAGCATGATCGGCTTCCACTTGCCCTTATTTACTGCATTGTGGATCATGTGACCCAACTGCTCCATGCATAGGACAAATAGGTACGGGGACAAAAGGTCCCCTTACCGAATACCCCGACTCAGTTCAAAAGAATCTGATAACTCACCATTCCAGCACACCTGCATTGAGACAATAGTTACACATTTCATGATAAGCGTGATCATCTGATTCGGAAGGCCAATAACCTGTAGAGTCTCATACAAGAAATCCAAGCGTAACTGATCGTATGCCTTTTCCAGATCTACTTTGATGGTTAAGAAACCCTTCTTCCCTGTCTTTGGCTTCATCGAGTGGATGACTTCTTTTGCAATGATAATATTGTCGGTGATATGACGACCCGGGACAAAACTGCATTGATTACAATACACTAGGTTATCCAAGTGAGGCATGAGTCGTTTAACTAAAATTTTGGTGATAGCTTTATAAACGACCGAGCATAAACTAATAGGACGGAAATGTGAGAACTTATCTGGAGAAGGGACTTTGGGAATCAATATCAGAATTGTTTTATTCAACGCCTGCTCCCATCGCTCCAAGTGGAAGATCTACTGCATATAGTCCATCAGTGCAGGTCCAACCACAGCCCAATGTTTTTGGAAAAATAAAGCATGGAACCCATCGACACCGAGTGCCTTGTTTGGGTGCATGGTAAAAATTACTGCTCTGATTTCCTCCGCTTGGACAGGGGACTAGAGTACATTCATGGTATCAGAAGATAAGGGGGAATTGGCTGGCTAGCAGGAACTGGCCCTCTCGGTCTATATCTGCTGAAAAAATTTACATAAAGTATGCTCTTGCCGATTCGCATATGCGGCTAGGGTCAGAGATCAGAGTCCCTTGACTGTTCTTGATCTAGGAGATGTGAATCTTTTTCCTTTTGGCTATAGCCATAGTCTGATAATAGTGGGCATTACGATCTCCTTAGGAGAGCCAGTTGCACTGGGATTTTTGATGCCAGTACATTTCCTATTCACAGAGAACCTGAATCAAGTCCGCTCTAAGACACTGCTCCAACCCTAAGAGGGAGTCCGAGTCCCGTGTTGCCAAAGCTCGTTGAATACCCTCCAATCTATCTAACAACTGTTTCTTACGAGCGAAGATATTACAAAATTCGGAGTAATTCCAATGTGTGATGTTGTCAGCAAATTCCGTGAGGGATTGGCATATAGCGGTTGAATCTTGTCGCCAATACTACTGTATGATCCTCGCGAACTCTGGGTATACCAACCAAGCGGCTTGGAAGCGAAAGGGTTTGCGGGTGCTGGTGTTAGAACGGGTTCGGCCAAATTTAATTAACAGGGGATGATGATCCGATCCTAGAAAAGGAAGATGTAAAACTTGAGTATCAGTAAACTCATTTATCCATGAGGAGGAACACAACGCCCTGTCTAACCTTGCTTGAATCAACCCACGTCTCCACGTGAATTTACAGCCAATGAACCCCAAATCATGGAGACTGCAAGTATGCACACATGCACTAAAAGCAGAAACGAACACCGGTGTAGTTTGTGAACCCCCACATTTTTCTCCAGCCTCTAATTTCGCATTGAAATCTTCGGCAAGTAACCAAGCCCCAGATGTTGTCTTCGCTAGGTGGCTTAGATTGTTCCATAAGTAATGTCTCAAAGGAGCCTGAGGGCTTGCATATACTGCTGTAAAAAGAATCCCGCACCCTCATATGATATATGCATATGCACGAATTGTCGATGTGCCTCTAAAATTTGAATCGCCACCCTTGAATGCCAGAGCATCCAAATATCACCGGCATATCCCAATGCTTCTACCCTAAAGGAAGAATCGACATCCTGTATATTGTTAATAATAGCTTGAGCCGCCGGACATTAACGCGCGTCTCTACCAGAATCATTAGACATAGATTGTATAACTTAAGAAAAATTTTTAAGGATAAGCCGGAACTGGGCGCTACCAGCTTCTTGGCAATTCCAGATGAAAATGGACATGATGCAGTACAATTGAGAAGCACCCCAAATTATTGCTGTGAACGCCAATTACTTCCACTGAGTTCATCAATTGGTTGACCCCCTTGAGACTGGGAACCGAACTCCTCTCCATGGTATGGGTCACCTGGATCTTTATCCATCCAAGTATTGCTAGTTCGTGGATCCTCCATCGGAGGAGGATCAGGGGGATCAGAAGGGTGTTTTGTAGTGTCGTCCTTGGTGAGCAGATGTGAATCGTTTGCCCACGCCCTCACGCCTTCCATAGGATCGCGATCAGGTAGAGAGTCCTCAGCCCCGTCCATGTCTGAATCCCTTACATAAACAACCTCCTTATGCGACTCAATATTAACTACGATATGTTTGCCAGAGCGATTGGTTAGGAAAGATTTCGACTTTGACAAGTCACCTGTAGCTCCCTGTACTAGATTTTCCATTGTGTGTGGGGTCGGAGTGTCATTTCTGGAGTCCGTACCTATATTAGCCTTCATTACGCTACGAGTAGTCCGAGAGGCATGCGAGAGGTTACCGTTGTTCTGTTTTTGTGCTTCCTCAATCAGCTGTGTGAAGTCCAGTCGGGGTCCCTGTCGTTGGGTGGGGTAGGCTAGTCGGGGTGCATCGAAAGAACCAGGGTGTGTGTCTAATGGTTCTTGTGGTGATAAGACGGCAAACCTTGAGCCCTCCCCCTGAAGAGGTACCACGGTCCCTAGGAGTGCGTCATTTGGTGACCTGGGATTTGGGCTGCCGGGTCAGCCTTTGGACTAGCTTCTATCGTGTTACCTTATAATTGCCTGATGACATTCTCCGGCACTTGTGCCACTAGCGGACTCGGTACCGTGGCCATGTTTGAAAATTTTGGGGGACCCGTTGCATGGCACAGTGCGGCTGGTAGGACAAGTGATACACATTTGTGGTAATCCCTCATAGGTGACTAAATAATCTTCACCATCCACCTGCACTCGACACCAAAGAGGAGTAGTTATATCAACATCAACCACTACCCTCGCAAACTTGCCACACTGTGTTTATTGTGTTGCTTCATCGAGCTTGATTATAGTACTAACTAAATTACCCAATGCTTGTAGGATGTGCAGATGGTAGCGAGAGATAGGTAGTTCAGGAAATCTGATCCAGACGATGGCCCTGGTGATCTTCCCTTGAGAAGGATGGAAAGTCAGAGTCCATTGTTGCACGGACAACACATTTCCCAGGACCCATGGACCTTCTGTGAAGGCTCCAAAAAAATCATCCTTTTCCCAGAACTTGATGAGAAAAAATTTGTAATCTAGATTAATGATTTTTATGGGGCCCTTTGGATGCCACATCAATTTCAGACGGTTGCATAGCATCCGGTAGCCTATTTTTGGACCAATCAGTTTGATGACCACTGCCTGTTCCCATTGTTGGTCTAAACTCTGTCCGAAAGAGGAGAACAGTTTAATACCGTGTATAGCATCCCCAGAGGCAGATATAATGTCTCCTTCTTCATATGCTATGGGCTCTTTAGCTGGCAACGACGGTTCCTCTTCCGTCGCCTCACCAGTCTCAGGTATGCTAGTGACCGTTGCGCGATAACTAGCATGAACTCTTGTGGGAGGGGGGGTCCTCGTCTCGATTACAGACACGAACCTTTTTTTCCATATGACCTTCACAAACCAATGAGTCGCATTCTCCTCTCATAGCTTCAGCTCGGTTAGATGTTTCCATCTGAATGGGATTTGGATTTAAGGAAGAGTAATGTGTGGCAAAAGATTGGCGTCGGAGTTCAAGTTTAATGGTTCCAGATATTCTTGCACAGAAATAGCTTTTGCTGATATTATTATTGTCTGAACATGAGCAGTGTGTCATATGCCTTTAGTCTCCTAACATCGATGATTTTACAGGCCCTGCATTGACCTAAAGAATCCATGCTGGCTTCAAAACATGTCTGATAAATTTGTTCTTACAAACTCAACAACATTGCCCACTTTGGTCTTTATCTTAATGTATTACATTCATTCTTTAATTATAAAACTTTTATATGGTACTAATTGATATATCTACAAACTTATGATATTCTTTATTTAGCTACCTCATTACAAGTTTATAGACTTATTTTTTTTTAAGACTAGTATCCCATATGTTTCTATAAAATAGTGTCTAAAGTTACTCTAGCATAATCACTCTAATACTAAAATTAGTTTTTAGGAGAGATTGAGAGAAAAGAAATTCAAATTGTTCAATTCACTTGCTTCTCTTTAGAAAGTCTTTTTTTTTTGTATAGGATGTATGGCAATCAAAAGTTTAAAAAAATTGCTCCATATATCTAAATTTTAGTGATTTATTTACAAGTATAAGAAAAGTTTTGTGACAAGGATACAATAACATAGAACATGTGTATCAAAAGGTAATTCATGTCACAAGAAATTTAAAATGTGAGTCTGTCTAAAATCAAATAACATATTATTAAAAACTCAGGATATATACTTGTTTATTTTAAGAAATGGATCAGATGATCAGTACACATCAATTGTAACATCTAATTTTCATTTCCTTGTGTATTTCAAGTTAGTTTAATAAATTCCTTTTCGAATATATCATTCTTAGGCTTTTTTCTTTAATTTTATTTGCATTTTAGCCTTATAAGGGCTTGTCCTAAGGGAAGTGTAATTGGGTATTTAGGTATTTATCGTCAGACTACATTTCAAATTTTATGTCTCTATTAATTAATATTCACTTAACTATATGCCTTTTTATTATAGTTTTAGGTTTTAGTGAAATTTTTCTAAGTAGAAACTATCAAGAATTGTATGCAAAAGTATACATGATTTTATTAGTTTTATTTCACCATTAACTAAAGGAACAAAATGTGATGATGTTAATTGCAAACTATCCTTCTAATAAAACTTGACAATATTTATAGTGAGAATTATTGATCTTGATGTTGATGGAACAACCTCATTCTATGGACATTTATTTATTTATTTCCACTAAGTGTAAACACCGAAAATGTTAGATATCTTCATGGATCAAAAGGAATAAAGTTGTATATGATCGTGTATGGTATAAAATCTTATCCTTTTAAAATTTAAAGATAAGTTTGAGAGACAGAAGTTGCATGAGACAGAAACATATGATGATAGAAGAGTTTTAGAGTCTAATTAGCATTCATTAACTATAATATTATTAAAGTTTGATTTATAGAATTTGTATAGGAGTAATAGTATGTGTGTGTATATGTGTCTGTGTATCAATTTGTACTCAATTCTAAAGGTTAGAGAGGATTTTTTATGAGAGAGATAAAAAATTTATACTTGTGGTTATTTGCTGAGGTGTTCTTTTCTTAAAATCTTAACACTTGTATCTTGCTATTATTGGATATAGTGAATTTTTTATCAGTAAAACCTTGTGTCTAATTTTTCTTCTTGTCATTTATATCATTTGAGTATTTTGTTATTAGTTGGGTGAACTTAAAGATTTTATGAATGTTATGTCTTGAAGCCTTAACAAGTGGTATCAGAGCCTTAGGTATGAAGCAATAGCTCTATGTTGAAGTTGAAGTTAACCAACTACTTAATTTTAATATCTATGATAGTAGATCTCCTGAATTGTAAATATCTCTATGATCTAATCAACATGGACAAAAGTATAAAAAATGATGTTTTGTCTAAGCTAGAGAAGATGATAGATAAAGAGTGGGAGAAGATGAAGTGGAAGACTTTGGGAACTATTAAACAATGGATTGAATATTAGTATATTCAACCACGTATCCAAAGAGATGGGATCCTTCCAAGTTGTCTAAGAGGTTGGAAGGTCTTTATAAAAGGATGACTGCTTACAACAAGGCCTCCACTTTTGAACCTAAAGTTAAAGGCTAGAAAATCAGTGTTGAATCATAACAACTATTTTTAAGACCTCATCAACAAGTTGCCTATGTTGAAAATCGTCCTCGATGATGAATTACAAGTTTTGTTCCTATTGAGTCCTTCGTTGAATAGTCAAAAAACTTTGGTTATAACTATAAACAACTCTGCTATAGAAGGAATGCTTTCTTTAGGTGTAATCAGAGAGAGCATCTTTAATTAAGAGATTAGGAGGAGATGAGAGGACGGCATGGCAAGCAAAGGAGACGCACGACGCAGGGAGAGGACGGAGACGGCTAAAAAACAAAGAAGTAGAGGAGATAGGAAGAGGAAAGGTTCAGGGGTAGGGGTCCTTTAACCCCCAAACTAGAACGACATCGTTTGGTATTAAACCAAATGACGTCATTTTCCTTTTAAAATGATTACTTTTAATTTAACGACGGAACGCAAATACCGTCGGTAAGACGCCGTGTAAAATTCACCGGTGGAAAATATTTTGTTGGTAAAATTCTGCCGCTATTCAATAGTGGGAAGACTTCCCGCCTGATTTAGCGATGGTTGCATAATTTCCATTGCTATATTCCGTCGGAAAATTTGTGTGAACGTTTTCTTTCCACCTTTACCAACAAAAATTTGATCCGTCGCAAAATGAAAATTTTCACGATAGATTCACCGACGGATACTGAGTTTCTGTTGGTAATTACAGATGGAGTTTTATTCGTCGGTAATATTTTGTTGCTATCTTATATTTTTCTTGTAGTGAAAGATGATGTCATTAAGGTTAACATTCGCTCGCAGGAGGTTTAATTCAAGAATTCACCTTAATTCCACATATTACCTAATCACTTAAATGTTAAACTTTGACTAAGTGTATAAGACCAGTTATTGCAATTAATTATCATGGTTCACCTTACACTCACATAGCCCAATTTAATTTCATGCAC
Organism: Erythroxylum longipes; assembly: GCA_027563885.1. Lineage (NCBI taxonomy): Eukaryota > Viridiplantae > Streptophyta > Magnoliopsida > Malpighiales > Erythroxylaceae > Erythroxylum > Erythroxylum longipes. Next base: position 8,631 of record JAOQMS010093924.1, on the reverse strand, counting down.
ACCCTCAATCTCATCCAAACTAATATGATAAAGTTTCATGGTTCAACGCATGACACAAGCATGCAAAGAATGAAAAAAATTTAAAGAAAAGATCAAAGAAAGGCAAGACCACATAGTCACACACATGTATTCCAATTCCCACACACTAGACCAACATTGCCCTCAATGTTATAACATAAGAATAAAGAAGCAAAAATATAATGGAAGAGAGAAAAGAATGCTTCTCTATGATTGGAAATCTGAAATAAATTGGTGGTTAAGGAGGTTGGCATCCTTGATCTGCCCAATATGCCGTTAAATTTTGCTCCATTCTATGCATTTGACGTTCAAGTAAGGCTAAGCAAGTGTCCAAATTGGTTATTAGAGAACTTTTAATACACAATTCAAATACACATTTCAAATACACAATCTTTATGGATTTTCATACCTAAGGCTCTAATACCACTTGTTAAGGCTTCAAGCAATAACATTCATAAAATCTTTAAGTTCACTTAACTAATAATAAAATGCTCAAATGATATAAATGACGAGAAGAAAAATTAGACACAAGGTTTTACTGATACAAAATTCACTATATCCAATAATAGCAAGATACAGGTGTTAAGATTTTAAGAAAAGAACACCTCAGCAAATAACCACAGGTATAACTTTTTTAGCTCTCTCATAAAAAATCCTCTCTAACCTCTATAATTGAGTACAAATTGATACATAGAAACACATAGGCACACATACTATTACTCCTATACAAATTCTATAAATCAAAATTTAATAAAATTATAGTTAATGAATGCTAATTAGACTCTAAAACTCTTCTATTATCATATGTTTCCATCTCATGCAATTTCTGTCTCTCAAACTTATCTTTAAAATTTAAAAGGATAAGCTTTTATACCATACACAATCATATAAAACTTTATTCCTTTTGATCCATAAAGATATCTAGCATTTTCGATGTCTAGACTTAGTGGAAATAAATAAATAAATGCCCATAGAATGAGGTTGTTCCATCAATGTCAAGATCAAGAATTCTCACTATAAATATTGTCAAGTTTTATTAGAAGGATAGTTTGCAATTAACATCATCACATTTTATTCCTTTAGTTAATGGTGAAATAAAACCAATAAAATCATTTATAGTTTTGCATACAAATCTTGATAGTTTCTACTTAGAAAAATTTCACTAAAACCTAAAACTATAATAAAAAGGCATATAGTTAAGTGAATATTAATTAATAGAGACATAAAATTTGAAATGTAGTTTGACGATAAATACCTAAATACTCAATTACACTTCCCTTAGGACAAGCCCTTATAAGGCTAAAATGCAAAGTAAAATTAGAGAAACAAGCCCAAGAATGATATAATCGAAAAGGAATTTGTTAAACTAACTTGAAATACACAAGGAAATGAAAATTAGATGTTACAATTAATGTGTACTGATCATCTGATCCATTTCTTAAAATAAACTAGTATATATCCTAAGTTTTTAATAATATGTTATTTGATTTTAGACAGACTCACATTTTAAATTTCTTGTGACATGAATTACCTTTTGATACACATGTTCTATGTTATTGTATCCTTGTCACAAAACTTTTCTTATACTTGTAAATAAATCACTAAAATTTAGATATGTGGAGCAATTTTTTGAGAATTCTGATTGCCATACATCCTATACAAAAAAAAAGACTTTCTAAGGAGAAGCAAGTGAATTGAACAATTTGAATTTCTTTTCTCTCAATCTCTCCTAAAAATTAATTTTAGTATTAAAGTGATTATGCCAGAGTAACTTTAGACATTATTTTATAGAAACATATGGGATACTAGTCTAAGAAAAATAATAAGTCTATAAACTTGTAATGAGGTAGCTAAATAAAGAATATCATAAGTTTGTAGATATATCAATTAGTACCATATAAAAGTTTTATAATTAAAGAATGAATGTAATACATTAAGATAAAGACCAAAGTGGGCAATGTTGTTGAGTTTGTAAGAACAAATTTATCAGACATGTTTTGAAGCCAGCATGGATTCTTTAGGTCAATGCAGGGCCTGTAAAATCATCGACATTAGGAGACTAAAGGTATATGACACATTTTCCTATGACCGAGACATTGAAATAAGGATATAGAGATACCTTAACTCATTTTGGGGCCTCAAAAGAGAAGGCTTATTTGACATTAAGTAGCCTTTTTATCTACGAGATCATAAGTGAACCACCTTGCCTAAGTTTAAGCTATCTAGCTTAGAGGTTTTTAATGGCACTACCTATCTCACTGATCATATTGTAAGGAATCATTAGATGATGGAAACATAGGGAATTTTAATCGTACTGACATCAAAGTTTTTTCCTTTTACATTGGCTAGATTAGTCAAAGACACCATCCTAAGGGGTTTCATATCAATTTTTGAGTAACTTAAATTTAAGTTTAAGGATCACTTTGCTAGCAATAAAAGAATGAAATGAGGACACCTGTACCCTCTTTGATGCGATTTAGGGACATGAAGAAAGTCTCAAGCATGTCACCTAGTTTCCAAGTCAAAATTCTAGAATAATAGGTATAATATTTGAAAAAGGTCTAAAGGTCTCTTTTAATGTATAAGGTACATAACTTGGAGGAAGTGTAAGGGCAGAAACATATGTTCTTCAATTTGAAAGAAGTAGAGCTTCCTACGGAATAGATAGTTCAGTCATCTCATTGGATCGAGGATAGAGAAGGAAAAGAGAGTATGATGTGATTATCCATTAGTAGAATACTAGGGGATAAGAGTGTTTAAATGAAGCAATAACACAAAAAAACCTGAATTTTTTCACTATATCCTCGTATACGTTAGAAGAAAAAATCATTATAAATCCCTTAAAACCTTTAATTGGAAACCTTAAATCCAATTATTTAGAAAAGTTTTTTTTCTTTTATAGAGATTATGGACATAAGATCAATGAGTACTAGGACTTATAAAAGGCCACTGATCCATAGTTAAAGAAAGGACAACTTGAATAATTTTTTACTAGAAATTCTTGTTATTTTATGTTGTATAGTCAATTGGTTGGTTGTAGTTTAATGACACAATTATTTAAAGACATTCTTTATCTTATATATAGGAGAGGAAAAGATTTGTTTGAAAGGCCAAAGATATAAATGCTAGTATTTTTCTCAATAACATTTAATGTCTATATTTGAATAGAATAAAAGAGGGCTAAGTAACCCTAAAAAGCAATAAAATTTATGTAATTATATGCATGTAAAATGTTTATAATGATAGGCCTTTTTGAGGCTAAACTCAAAGTTGCTCAATTTGTTAATTCCTGGTTCATCAAAAGGAGTTAAAAGATAATCACCAACCATAATGCTCACTTTAATGGCAGAATATGATTGTTTATGACCCTGATAATATTGACATATTACATTTTATTTCATCTATTGTTTATGACCCTAATAATATTGACATATTACATTTTATTTCATCTAAATAAGTTATATATTTAACAACTAAAATCTAGGGATTAAAAGTGATTACCTTTTACTTTATCTATGCTTTTAACCTAGTATTTTAGATATCTTAACTTTGGAATGATCTTAAAAGTGCATATATTAATAAAAATTTTCCTTAGATGATTATTGATGACATTAATAACACAATTATAGTATTAAAAGCTGAAGGGGATCTGAAAATGAGGAATCTTTATAATAAATTTAGGTTTTACTTATCTGATATTATAGTCAATGATCTTAAATATGAAGGCAACTTCATTATTTTGAGTAATAAGCAAAGTAATGATTGGTTCATGATGAAAAAGAAGGATATAGCCTTGGTTAATCACTTTTTGTTGTATAAATTCCAAACTAGCAAGGTTGAGTTTAGCAATTGTTTTGACTTTGGTTACTCCCTTATCGAGGTATATAATTTGGAAAATTCCCTTACAAGAATTACTCCCTTAAGGTTTTTTAATTTTCTAACCAATCTTGAGGGTTTTGAGGAGGTTGTTACTATAAGGCTAGCTCTAAACATCTAAGGATATGAATCTTTTAAATGTTGTAGGAAATTGTAGAGAGCTAAAGAGGAAATTAAGAAGCTTAACCAAATGCACCACAAAAACACCATTAAAGCACTAGATAAGATTAGAGATTAATTATAATAGATTAAAAATGAGCTCTATAGGGTTCCCTAGGACTCTATAAAACAAATTCAAGAGAAATATGTACCAATGCATTTTTACAAAGTATTAGAAGATCATAATTCACTAATGTCTCATAAATCTAGGATTTAGTGGCTCAAGGAAGGGAATATTAATGCAAGATTTTTCCATAAAGCTCTTCTATAAAGAAGAAATACAAATAAGATAGCATCTCTTACTACTAAAGATGGTAGGGTAGTCTTGGGGTAAGATGAGTGGAAAAGTGTGGTAGTTGACTATTTTTAGGACTCACTAGGCTCAACTACCGGTAACTTCTTATTAATAGAAATTTTGAATTCCTTCTTAATAAAGCTAATTACTAAGGAGGAATATGAGTTCCTCTCTAAGCCTTTTACTATTGTTGACACTGAACATGCCTTATTTAGTCTTAATCCTTATAAGGATCTTGGGATTAATGGTTTAATTTTTTCTTTTTCTAGAAAGCTTAAGGAATGCTCAAAGCACAAGTGACCATAATTATGCTTGAATACTTCAATAATGGTAGATTGTTAAAGGAATGAAACATGCCAAAATATCCTAATCTTGTATCTTTTAAAGACTATAAGCCAATAGCTTTCTACAATATAATCTACAAAATCATCCCAAGCTACTAGCCTCAAGAATGAAGTAGGTGTTATCTTTAATTATCAACCCTACATAAGAAGCCTTCATAAGGGGTAGGTATATAAGTGATAATATCTCTATTTGCCCATTAACTATTCAAGGATCATCATAAAGTAACTCTAGCATGAACCACTTAATGAAAGTTATATTCTATAAAGCATTTGACTTTGTCGATTAGTAAGCTTGCAAACTTTAGAAGTATTTAGCTTTCCTCCCCTCTTTATTAAATGGATTGAGTAATGTATCACAACCACATATTTTATCATCCTAATCAATGAAGAAGTTAAAAGATTAATTAGAGGTGGAATAGGCCTTAGATAAAGTGAATCTTATCCCTGTACTTATTTACTCTATGTATTGAGATCTTTAAAAGATTGACTAATCACAATATAAGGCTAGATGGCAATTTCAGATTTGATAACAAGTGAAAGCATTTGAGTATCTTCAATCTTTCATTTGCTAGTGATATACTATTACATTGTAGTGCTAAACCTAATTCAGTTGCTTATTTGATCAATTCTGTCATTACATTCAATAAGCTATAAGGTCAAGCTATTAGAAGGAATAAGAGCAATCTTATAGTATCTTCTAGAGCTGAACAAATCCTAACATGGTTAGATGCAATTTCAAGGTTACAAATAAAATGATGTTCTTTCTCTCAACTAGAGGTACATATAATAACTAAGATAATTATCTATAAGTAATGTCAACCTTTGTTTGACTTTGAGTAAAAGACAGTAGGACATTAGAGCGATAAGGGTCTTTCCCTTATTAGAAGGTTGTAACTAATACTATCTATTTTGAATAATCTACATTTCTGTTGGTCTTCTCATTTAGCGCTAGAACATGGTCAAAAAAAAAGAGGAGCTATTGAGGATTTTTTTATGGACTAAAGTTGCTTACAAAAACAATATGGTAAGGTTAAATGGAATAAGGTTTACTTACCAAAGGATGAGGGGGCATTGGGTACCTTGCTTATACAACTAATGAACATGGTGATTCTTGTCAAAATAGTATAGAGAATTTTCATATATAAGTAGTTATTACAGGTTAAATGGATGTATAAACGTTACTTGAAAGAGGATAACTATTAGAGAGTAAAACCTAGAAGTATCTCCCCGTGGACTTTGATACAACTACTAAGATGTTGGAAAAAATACAAATAAAAATCAAGTTTAAAATAGAAAATGGGAAAAGTGCATAGTTGTGATTCAATAACTGAAGTGAGCTTAGTCCTTTACATATGATTTTAGAGTTACAAAACTCAAGATATATGTTCCTAAAAAGTGCTAAAGTATGGTTAGGATAAATGAGTGGTATTTTAATTCTAGGGGATTTGCTCATATATTGAGGAGTTTAGGTTCGTTCTTACTCACCTAATCCTAATCTAGTTGATCAAGTAACCTAAAGAGCGTATACCTCAGGGAACATTTCCAATAGATCCTGTAAAGATATGTTAAGGATTCAAACTCCTATGGTTAACTAGTATGGACTAGTTTGGTTCAATCAAAGTTTAAAAGGTATCCTTTACTCTCAAAATTAAAAAAAGGAGTATACTTACTAAATTGGATAGGATTAAGGTTAGGATTAAGGGCTCAAGTAACCTTAATCCTCTATTTAGAGTTTACAATTTAGAACCTAAAACACTTAGTCATCTCCTATTTAAGTGTAACTATGCAACAATTATTTGGTTAAGCACTCAACAAGTTTCTAGCCATTTTTTCATAAAACATAAAGGGAAAACATTATAAAATGGGATACACAACTTTGCCGCTTAATTGATATAGACAACATCATTTTCAAATTTGCTTTTGGGTGTACCATTTACTTTATATGCAAGGAAAGAAATGTAAGATCATTCAAGAATCAATAAAAAAAGCTCATGTCTCCGTCAAAGTTGCAAATACCGTACCGAACTTAGTACAAGATTGAGTTTTGATACGGTACTGTACTAGTGCCGGTCAATACTGGATACCGTTCCGAGTAATTTTTTAAATTTATGAAATAGTCCTTGAATTTTTTAAAATTTGCAAATTAGTCCATTAGTATGTTGTACAGTTGTACTCTATACTTTACAAGTTGATATCAACCCTGTTTTCAAAAATCATAATGATAAATAATAATCACAATTAATATAAAATAGCAATAATTTTTAAATATTTCACATATAAATAATAACCACAATTAATATGAAAAAAGATAACTATCATAATACAAATATAAAATTAAGAATAATATAAAGTATTTAAAATATTACAATAATACAATTTTATTATTTTAATAAATAATAATTACATCAAAACATCTAATAAAAAGAACAATAAATATCTTTAAATATTACAGTTTACAAAAAGAATTTATGACGAGGAAACAATCAAGTAGAAGCTAAACCTGAAACAAAAACATTTAAAATTACATTAAATATATAGAATTTAACATAAATATCAAATATAAGTAAAATTAAAAGAAGAGGAAAAAAACTAGAACGAAATTTAATTGTTAACGGGAGGATACTTGCTACAACTGCACTGACCCTACTTATCATTTTGTACAAAATTCTCATCATTGAGAGGAGCTTCATCATCATTATCATTCAAATTTAATGCACCAAATGACATGTTAATGCTTTCCCATCCAAGATTATCTTCCAAGTCATTGAGATATACTAAATTCGGTTCTTAGGAAACCCAATCTGCCAAAAGATCAATATTATCAATAGAAATAAGATCAGTTGAACTACTTGTGCTATTAAGACTCCTAGTAAACAATAAAATTTAATTATTAGAAAATTATAAGAAATTATATCAAAATTAATAATGATAATTACATACCTTTCCTGAAGCTTTAAATTGTAACGAACAAACCAAGCCGTTCAACCTCTTATGCTCCAATCTAGTCCTTTCTTTGGAGTGGATAAGTTCAAATGTGCTCCAGTTTCATTCACAGCCTTCTGTACTCACACATTGACTTAAAATTCGAATTGCAAGCCTTTCTTATTCTAGAACATCATTTCCAAATTGATACCACCAAGAAACTGTAAGTCATAAGATAATAAAAGTAGCGTTATAAACAAAATAAAGTTATAATTAATTTTCAACAAATAAGAAAAAGGAAATAATTAATAACTAATACCTGAAGAAAGTTTTCCTCTTTGTTAAATAGCAATCGACATTCCAAAATTCCCATAAGATAACTTATAAAGCTCCATTTGTGAGCTTAAGAGATCTTGCATCACGTCAATGTTAACAATTGTTGTAATAGTTAAAAGTATTCCTCTATGAACTTCAGGTTGATTAGTAAAATCTAGTCTAAAATAGAAACTAGGATTCAAAAATGCCCAACTATAAACAATGGAGAAGAAAGTTATTTCCCTTCTCTTATTAATGATTGAAAGATATGGTGTGTATAAAGAAGGCCTATATTTCAGATTGGCCTTGATTGCCTCCATCGCTCTATCCATGGCATAAAAAATATAACTCATTGTTGGCTTTTCTTCACTATTAGCGAAGCAAAGCACCCTCACCAAAGGCTTACAAACTCGGATAACAAATTGGCATTGAGACTAAAATTCTCTATCTTCTAGTATAATATTACAAACTTTCACTTTAGCATTAGACCTAGTATGCTGAGATGCAATCCACTTATCACTTGTAAACATTTGTCTTAACTCTTTCTTCATTAAAACAAAAGACTGAAGTGATAAGAAATTTGTTACAAATCTTGTCACAGCAGGACAACACAAATTCCTACCACTGGTAAATTCCTTTCTCATCAAATTCAATACCCATGCACGATTATAAATGAACTTTGTCACCTTTTTAGTTTTCTGC
>JAOQMS010093914.1:0-19342 GCA_027563885.1 Erythroxylum longipes | reverse complement strand
TGGGATTTGGGCCCGAATGACACAACTCCTTATGCTGGACGAAGTCAAGTTATTTTGTAGCCCATTGGAGCTTTATTTTCATGTTTTATTAGGGCCCACTTTGTTTATTGAAAAGAGAAAAACCTAGACCATTATGGGACTAACTTTAGAAAAGGATGAGAGCAACACTTTAAGGGGGGACGTATTCTTACAATCAGTTGGGGGGACTTTTTAAAAACAACGGCAGCAGCTCTTCTAGGAAAAATGACGTCAACAACACTTTTAGGGAGGACGATTATTCACAATCAGCTCTAGAGAGGTGACGACGGCATTAGCTTTTTGGTGGATGGGAGAGAAAAACAACAGCTCTCCTATAAAAACATTGTCTTTTAATATTGCTACGCGTGGCTAACCTTTTAATCTAGACAAGGTACCTTAAGTTTGATATATGTAATTGAGACTCCTTTGATTTAATTTTTTTCGTTTATCTCTTATGTTTGTTTGATCTCTGCGCTTTAATCAATTTATTATTATCGTGTTTGTTGATTAATGAGGCCTGTTAATTAATCGACTTGATGATAAATTACTAAATAAATTAGTTAATCCGTGATTGCTATCTATCAAAGTGACGAATTAATTTCAATTAAAAAATTAATGAGATTAAATAATTTAGTCTAAATAGATTGCGGCTTCTCCGATTCTGTTGACTAATACAAAGGTCCATTAGAGCCTACTGCTGCCATAGATTATATTGTACAGAGCTTTACTCAGGAATAGTCCAATTGGTTAGGGTAATAATCTGCGGAGCTTTACTCGGGGTTATCAAATAATTATGAATGGATTGGTTGATACGCGCTATTCACTGTCTGCTATAACTTTGTCCATAAAAATGAACGAAATTTATATTTTTGAGTCTATGATCGAATTACAGTGTCGAACGGAGGAGTACCTTGGCTAGGCTTTTCTTTATATTGTTTTCAATCTTTATTTTTAATTTCTTTCTGTGTGATTTCGTGTTCTAAAATTAATCATCCCTAAATCAATTCTTTTTAGTTTTATTGATTTATTTATTTACTGATTCCACCCAAATAAACAATTGCAATCAATTGGATTCAGCTTTGAAGTTGATTTATTATTGTATCTATAAGAATTTGTCAAACAACCTCTCTACTAGTTAGGGGTCAAGTTGCATACTATTGAGTGTGGACTTTTATTGTTCTTTTCCTATAATTGTATGAATTGTTAAACTTCTAATTCAAAGTTTGCACTACTCCATATATCATATTATTATAATGATACAATTATTTAAATTTTTTATAACTAATTTTTGCAATGTTAGTAAATATTAATGATTAATTAATACTACTGTTTAACACTTAAAATTATGTCGTGTTGTTTTAAACATTCAAAACAAATATCTAATAAAACATATCGTAACTATGATAGATTATAAAAATGTTAGTTTAACAATTTTGGAAAATGTCAACCCTTTGGTGACGATTTAGGCAAATCACTAAATGTGTTGCAAATTACTGTAGAACCTTTAGTGACGAATTTTAGAAATCGTCATCGAATATGGACCATCTAGTGACAATTTTTAGAAATTGTCATTGAATGTGTAACATTTGGTGACGATTTTCAAAATTTGTCACCAAATGTTGATTTTTTGGTCACGCTTCTAAATATCATCACCAAATGGTCACTTTTAGCGACAATGTCAAAAATGTAGCAAAAAATCAAATGTCTTTTTACTGACGATTTTGTATAATCATTGCCATTTGGTGACCATTTACCTAAATCGTAACCAAAGGGTCGACACCAAAATTGTTAAACTAACATTTTTATAATCTATCATAGTTAAGATATGTTTTATTGGAGATTTGTTTTGAATGTTTACAACGTATTATTGAAAAAACACACACAACACAATTTTAAATGTTAAATAATAGTATTAATTAATCATTAATATTTACTAACATTGAAGAAATTAGTTATAAAAAATTTAAATAATTTTATCAATTTTATAATATGATATATGGAGTAGTATGAACTTTAGAATAGAAGTTTAACAGTTCATACTCTACAAGCTAACACACTACAAAGAAGGTCAAAGCTGGACGTCTGAAAAGGCATAGAGTAATTATGTGAGTATAAACAAATTAATATTACAATTTATTTTTCTATGTAATACTAAGTAATAATTTTTTAGTTAACTTGATTTTGTACTTTAAATTATAGGACAAGATGTAGGAGTAATTGCAGATGTCATTGTTTGAGGGCAATTAGCCCAATGTCCATAACATTTGCAACAATGTCCTTGGTACAAGATTAGGCCATATCAAAAGTCTTGGATATGGCCCTAATCTTGTTAGTGCATCTTCGTCACTACTAGCATATGCTACGACGCTTCAAGAGGAAAACCAGGTACTGAATACTAAGTTACAATATATGGAAGAGAAGTTAGATCATAATGTAAAAGAAGTGAACAAGGTTAAAAAGATGGTCAAACAATTACTAGGCTCAAAATATGTCAGTAGTAGCGACGACGATGAGGAGTCTTAATTTGTATATGACCTGTAATTATTTTTAATATAAAATGCATTCCATTTTTAATGTTTATTTTATTTTATTTTATTATTATTTAAAAATATACCACCAACATTAATTATAAAATGTAACTAACTAATATTTCAAATTGTCTTAAAATTGTAATAAATTAAAATAAAAATTTTTAACAATTACAATAAATTTAAAATTTAAAATAAAAATTTTTCATTAGAAAATATTAGCTACCAAAACAAAATGGCCACAAAATGTTGTTACCTACATTTACAAGAATGTCTCCAAAAATATTTACCTACAACAAACAATTAGTAGCTAAAACTATTCAACTACAAAAAAATCATCACTAAAAATAATTACCTATGACTATGGTTTAGTAGGTAAAAACTTTTATCGCCAAAACATATACGTCGCAAAATCATATGTATGACGTTCTTCATTCTCATTGGTTATATGTTTTGCCGATGAAATTATTATGTATCCGAAACCTTGGTCCGATGATTTCAAGAAAATGTCGTGGATATTGTTTTGCTACAGGGATTCAGTGACTATTAGGGCGACAATTATTTTCATTGCAAATTTATATTTGCGACGATGTTTTAATATTGAGTGACATTTGGTTTCGTCATCAATAAGCTTATCTGTTGTAGTGCTTGTTAAAATTATTTAAAAACAAAATACACTTGTTAAAATTGAAAGAAACCTCTTTCAAGTTGAAAACAAAAGGAGCCTCTTATAAAAATGAAGGAGCCTCTTATTAAAAACAACACACACACACACACACACAATATAATGTGAAATTTTAAAATTTAATGAGAGAGAGGAAAAACCCAGTCAATTTATACTGGTTTGACTTACAACTCAAGCCTACGTCCAGTCCTTAAGTACCAACTTCAGTGTTTTACTATAAAATCAAGTATTAAATTTAATGAGCCTCTCTATGCTCACAAGTACATATTTTTCAAGGTTTTCCATACTCGAAGTGTATAACAACCTTATAAAAACTCACAGAAAATCAAAATAACAATTTCTCTTTTGATAAAGTGATCTCACTTTCTAAAGCACAATAGTAATGATATGATCCTCAAGAGTATAGATGCTGTCAAAATGTTTCGACAGTCTAAATATGTTCGTTGTCTTCATAGGGGCTATCACTCTTCCTTAAAAAGTCAATTTCTTCAACTAGTCATTGCTTCACTCGCATCTTTAAGGAACTATATGGATTTAACTTTGCATAAATTCTATGTCATCTATGCCAAAAATCTTCCAGTAGTCACGGAACTAATATATGACCATCATAATTAGTATAATCCTTTTGTATAAACCATTTCTAATAATGTAAGTTTATAAAGAAGGTTTCTACAAGAGAAAAAGTATTTATTATGATTTTATTTCCTTTTGAGAATAAGACCATTAATTGTACAAGAAAATAAATCCAATTTGAATTTTGAAATATTATATAGTTATCATCAAAATCATTAAATATAAACCTTGAGCTAACAATCTACCCCTTTCTGATAATGACAAGTAATAATAGATATTTTTTCAAAATTCAAAGAAATAACAGATGATTTTGAAAGATACCTGTGACTTTTATATGTTCAATCATAATTAGAAGAAGCATGTCTCTTAAGAAACGAACCTATCGTTTATATATCGCAGATTTTCATAATTCCAACAACATAATCAATTGCATATATATTCGAGCAGTATTGAGAAATATGCATGTAGAAATATATAATCGTACATGCAAAAATATATTAATAAACTCTCCCTATTTGTCATTATAAAAAAGAAATAGAGTGTAAGGAGGAAATAAAATAGAATGAAAAAATGACACAATCAGTAAGGATATTTCCTAAGCAGAATTTGCAAATCTAGGACTTGATTTTGGAGGTTGTCTATTTGTTCACATATTTGATCCTACTTTATGCAAATGTCCCTCAATAGTCGTAAAATATCCATGTTGTTTATGTTCTGAGGAGGGACAGGAGCCTATTGCTCTAGAATAGGACCTAAAATTTCTGGTATCCTTTCAAACCTCTGCTCTAAGGCAGAACCTAAGAAGTTCGCTACTTTTTTCTGTTTTCTTCTCCACCCAATTATTTTCTTTCAGCTAATACCCAAACTGAGTAGATAAAGGAATGAAATTTTCTAGTCTTATACCACGTCAGATTGTCGAAGGGAATGCCAAAAAATACGAAGATCTTAGTTAACAACATTTCATAAAGTAAACCTCCAGTAGTGTTCTTGTGGCTTCTCTTTTCCACCATAAAATTTAGAATAATTGTTGGGAGATTCATTTTGCTACCCTTTAGTAGATTTTATACTAAATAGGTATCCAGGAGACTACATCTTTCTACTAAGCTACTTCTTGGAAAAATTGAAGTAGCTGATATTGATGTAAGGCATCTAGGTAGTAGGTCCAAATTTCTACATATGGGTCTCCGTTCATAGGTATTTTCAGTCTACAGACATATGAAGTCCACAACCTTTCCCAAATCAAGATCAGCAATGTCCCACTTATGGCAAGGAAGGTCAGTCCTACCTACGGGAGCTATGTTTAAAATGTCCCCCACTATATCTTTTGTTATCAATGTCTCACATTCCCATACCCAAGATATGATAGCTATCTTTCCATCAATTTCTTCTTTTTGCATACGTGTGTAAAAACATCTGAATAATTCATCGCACACTGTATCATTCAAATTCAAAAAGTTCTCCCACCTAGCAGCAACAAAGAAAGTAGAGAGAGGAATACCAACATCATCGAACATATGAGGAGGCATAATACATCTAGCAACCACTTTTCTCTTCTTGTACCACATTTCATAGCGGGCTTTAGCTTCCATTGATTGAAAAGATTTTATTTGTGATGAAAATTTTCACTTATTGTAGACCATAATTTTCTTAGACCTTTTTGATCTAGGGATTTCTTCAAACAAGTCTTGTTTTACAAATAGCTCATCCCTGACGATGGCTTCCTCAATGTTTTCTTCAACCATAGGTTCTTTGCCTTTTCTTTTATCTTCCATTTTTCTTTTTCTTGACTCATTTTTTATGTTTCTTTTACTTCAATAGTTTCTTTTTGTGGAGCTTGTGTTATAACAATTCCTCTGGTCCGTGGTCTTCTTTCTAACCTAGAAGTTTTTTCATCAGAACCGTTGTCATTTATTGCTCATTGCTCTTTAGGTACTTTTTTCTCTTTAGGACCAGGTTTAGGACTTTCGAAAGTTTTTGGAATATAAGTGGGTAAGGAGAGAATAGGTAAATGGGTATCTCACATTTTTCAGTAACTCACCCTTACTGAAAGTCTTCTCTTCTTCTTCACTTTCTTCTTTCTGTCCATTTTATCTTTCTTCTTCATCATCATCAAAAGCATATTCTCTTTTAATTGTTTCTTCTTTTTCATCTGAAGAGGGATCAAGATAATCTCGATACACCATAGATACAATCTTCCTTTTCCTATCTTCTAGGGTATTTTGATTAGGTATTTGTGAAGTTTGTATGTTTTAGGAGATAGAAATAGGTTCGGTAGTATTGTCCAGAGAAACTATAATAGGACATAAAGATGAAGAATTAGAAGTAAAGGTTTATTTATGACGAGATGCTTTGTCTTAGCTAGAAGTTGAGCCCAAAAATTTCTTTTGTCCTTTTGATTTTGTTCTTGCCATTGTAAGTAAGCTTGGTGAAGTTTTAGAAAGAAAATAGGAGGTAATGCAAAGAGTTAGGGTGCAGAGAGAATGATAATGACAGAGATGAGAAAGAGAGGGAAGTTTGCTTTGGGTATACTAAGTAAGAGAATGAGTAGACATATAGGCTAGAAGAGGACGCATAATCAGTTAGGTATCTTCTAACATATGCGTATTTAGATCTGTCAATCTGCGAGCGGGTTTTTGAAAGAACTGAGACAAGGCCATTAATGACTCCCTAATTTTTTTAGGACACGTGTAATCTTGCTATTTTAGACTGAGAGGATCCTTCTAACACGAAGGGACCTTTTAAAGAAGGGACCTACTATACCAAGATAGAATTTTTAAGGAATTAGAATAGAAGGAGCCTAAAAAATCAAGTAGCATAGAATATTTATCTAGAAATAATATCAAAGATTTTGCACATTCTAAGCTCTTTTCTTATTACACAAAATCTATCTTCAGATAGTGGCTTGGTGAAAATGCCAGCTACTTAATTCTCAGTATTAACGTACAAAAGATCAATGGTTCTTTTTAAAACATGATCTCTAAGAAAATGATGTTTGATTTCTATATGCTTAGTTCCAAAATGATGCACAAGGTTTTTTTGAAAGATTTATATCACTTGTATTATCACATAATATAGGAATATGAGAAAAGTTTAGAGAAAAATCTTATAGTTGATGTTTCATTCATAAGATTTAAGTGTAACATCTAGCAGCTGCTATGTATTTCGCTTCATTGATCAAAAGCGTTGTGCAATTTTGCTTCTTATAGGACCAAGATACTAAACATTCTCTAAGAAATTGACAGTGACTACTTATGCTTTTTCGATCGACTTTATCACCTATATAATTTGCATCACAATAGCCCACTATGTCAAATGAATCAATTTTTTGATACTATAGTCCAAAGTCTATAGTTTCGTAAAGATATTGAAAGATTTTTTTGACTGCTTGAAAGTGGCGTTCTTTTGGATTTGATTGAAAGCATGCATAAAGACACACCCTAAGCATAATGTCTAGTCTTGAGCTTGTAAGATATAATAGTGATCCAATCATTCCTCTATACTTTGTCTCATCTATATCTTTGCCTTTTTCATCTTTATCAAGTTTAGTTCCAGTGTACATGGGAGTACCCATCAGTTTAGCATTCTCAAAATGATATTTCTTGATGAGTTCTTGATGTATTTGTCTTGGGTGATGATGATTCCATTTTTTGTTTATCTGATTTGTAATCCGAGAAAGATTGATAATTATCCCATCGTGCTCATTTCAAACTCCCCCTATATTAATACTGAGAATTCTTCACAAAAGGATGGATTAGTAGCCCCAAATTTTATGTCATTAACATATATTTGCAATATGAGTAAATCATTCTCCTTTCCCTTAATAAATAAAGTTTTATTGACCTTTCTTCTTTCAAAGTTATTCTCAAGCAGAAAGCTATATAACCTCTCATACCATGCTCGAAGTGCCTGCTTTAAACCATACAAAGCTTTGGTTAACTTCATCATATAATCTGGATGGTTTTCATTTTCAAAACCTGGGGGTTGTTTAACAAACACTTCTTTGTTAATGTAACCATTTAAGAAGGCACTTTTAACATCCATTTGGAACAAATTGAAGTTTTTATAGCATGTAAAGGCAAGTAAAATTCTAATCAATTCTAATCTAGCAACAGGTGTATAAGTTCCATCAAAATCAATACCTTCTTATTGATTTTAACCCTGAGCTACAAGTCTAGCTTTGTTTCTTACCACCTTACCATTTTCATCAAGTTTGTTTTGAAATACCCACTAAGTCCTAATGATTGACTTGTTTTAAAGACGAGGTACTAGATTCCAGACATTGTTTTTGTCAAATTAATTAAGTTCGTCTTTCATGGATGAAACCTAGTTTTCGCCAGTAAGGGCTTCTTCAACAATCTTTGGTTCTATTTGTGAGATGATAGCTAAAAATTTATCCTTGAATGATGATCTTGTTCTTAGAATTTCAGAGGGATCTCTAAGAATATATTGATGTGTATCAAGACCTCTCCATTCTCTCGATGATTTTGGTTGCATAGGCTCTTACTGAGATAAAGGAGTCTGCTTTGTTCTAGCTTCAAATGAGCCTTCTTGATTTTGTAATTCTGAGGTATTATTGGTGTAGTTTGATTCTCCGATGTATTTTTAAGAATCAAAAGATGCTCTTCATCATCTGAATCGGCAGCTGTTGTCAATGGTAGTGCTTCATCAAATACCACGTGTATCTATTCTTCTATCTTTTTTGTTCTTTTACTATATACTTTGAATCCTTTACTCGTGGTACTATAGCCTAAAAAGATAGCTTCGTCTAATCTCGCATCGAACCTTCCAAGGTTATCTTTTCCATTGTTTAGAATAAAACATTTGCAGCCAAAAGCTCGAAAGTAAGCAACATTTTGTTTTTTTTTCTTTCCACAACTCATAGGGAATCTTTTTTATAATAAGTCTTATAAGATATCTGTTGAGTACATAATAGGTCATGGATATTGCTTCTGCCCAATATCCATAAGGTAGTCCACTTTCACATAACATGGTCCTAGCCATATCAACTAATGTTTTGTTCTTTCTCTCAACAACTCCATTTTGTTGAGGTATCGTTAGACAAGAGAAGTTGTGAATTATACCATTGCTATCACAGAATTGTTCAAACTTTTTGTTATCAAATTCTCCTCTATGATCGCTTTGAATTGAAGTAATGTAGTACTCTTTTTCTATCTAAGTTTTTCTGCAAAACTTCTTAAACACATCAAAAGCATCATCCTTATTTGATAAGAAATAAACGTATGTAAATCTGGAGCAGTCATCTACTAGAACAAAACTGTAATGTTTAACACCAAATCTTTGATTCCTAGTAGGACCAAAAAATCCATTTGCACAAGTTCAAGTGGTTGGCTAGTAGATACCATATTTTTAGGAGGAAAGTTGCTTATGATTTGTTTACCTTTTAAACAAGCTTCACAAACTTGATTGCTTTCGAACTTTTAGGTCGATATTCCTCTTAGTAACTCATTTTTGGACAATTTTGATAGAATACTCATGCTGGCATGTTCAAATCTTTTGTTCCAGATAAACAAATCCTTTTCTGGAGAGATAAAACAATTAACATGTTGTGAGGACGTATCTTCAAGTTGAGTACAATATATATTATAATTTCTAGGACCAACAAACATAATATTGTCATTATGAATATCGACAATTTCACAATGAGATGCATAGAAAATGACTGTGTAACCTTTGTCATATAAATGACTCACACTTAACAGATTATGTTTTAAATCATCAACAAAAAGAACATTATCAATAAAGGTAAAGTCAAAATTACAAATTTTACCAATTCTGATGACGTTTTCTTTATTTTTGTTTGCAAAGACAACATTACCTCCGTGTTTTCTTCCAATGTATTTGAAGTGATATTTCACCTATCATGAGTCTCAAACATCCATTATCAACTATCCATTGATTCTCTCTTGTTTCCGTCTGGAAACATATCTGTAGATAGCATTATCTCATTTTAGGTATCCAAATTTTTTAAGGTCCTTCCAGGTTAGTATTTTCACCTTTCGGTCTCCAAACATACATGTGAGATAATTTTTTTACTAAAATTACATGAATGAATAATGTGATCGTGTTTACAATAGTAATCACATGAAACAAATGAATGATAGTTGTTATGATTTTTGTCACTTAGCAAGTTCCTACTATTTTGGCTATAGCTACTGCTGAATTTGATAAAAAAATCTTTTGTATGACCTAATATTGTTATTTTTGTTGTGTCATATTCTGGCCTTATCGAAAATGCATTTACTTCTGCCAAGCAATGCATGAAGATTCTTCCTTCTATCAGTGAATTTTTTCAGATCTTTCTCTAGAGACAAAATCTTTCCAACACTTTTCTCCTTTCAAGTTCTAAAGTAGTGACTTTTTCTTCTAACTGTTTTAGATTTTCAGAATCATTTTTTAGTAGCGTATTTTACGTCTTAGCTAGTCTTTCTTCCAGAGCTTCCTTTTGAGAAACCTTTTGCTTATAGTCAATTTCAGGAAACATATTCTTGGTCGCCAAATATTCATTCTTAGATTCCAATAATTTAATCTTACTCTTTAGAGATGTATCATTAATTTTAAACTTCTCAACTTATTTGAAGTACTTCAGGATAAACCTTTTGTACTAATCATACAATTCATAGTATGAAATTTTCAATTCATCAACTTCAATATCAGAGTCAGAACATTATACCTCATTATCTCCTAATTCAGCAATGAAGCAAACATTGTTGACTTCTTTTAGTTCTTCTTCTTCAAAGTTTTTAGAATCCTCACCTGACCAGACTGCAGTCATCACTTACTTTTTAGTTTTTCTATTCTCTGACTTGTCCTTTTAAAGAAAAGGACATTTTGGTCTTACATGTCCAAGCTTCTTGTAGTGATAGGATATGATTTGATTGCTTTGTGTATTGCTATTATTACTGCTACCTTTTGATACAAACATGTTGTTTATAACTTTCTTGTTTCCTTCTCTTTTCTTCATTAGCTTCTTTTTATAGAAGCGGGCATATTTTCTGACCATAAATTTGAACTCATCATCTCCATCTATTTGCAACTCAGTGTCACTTTCATCACCATTTCATTCATCAGTTGCTTTCAGTGCCATTCCTTTTCTGTAAGAAGATCCTTCATCTCGCCTAAGCTCGATTTTATAGATCATCATATTTCCTCGCAATCAAATGAAATAGTGTTTAGATCCTTTGTAGTTTCTAGATCCGTCACCTTAGGTCTCCATTACTTTGGTAGTGCCCTCAAAATCTTCATTACGAGCTCATTATTAGAATATATCTTTACCAATTTCTTTAAGGTCATAATGATGTTGTTGAAGTGTCTGAAGAATTGATCTATGGTCTCTCCTTGTTTCATGCTAATAGTTTCGTATTGATACACTAAAAGACTTATTCTATGATTCTTTACCTCTTTTGTTCATTCAAACGTAACTTGAAGTTTGTCCCACATTTCTTTTACTGTAGAGTAGTAGGATGTCTTTTCATATTCTTCTAAAGACAATACACATATTAGGTGATGTTTTACCTTAGCATTTAGTTATGCATTTCTCTTATGATCATCAGTCCTTACTTCTGCGTTATCAAAAGAGGGAATTATAGCACCAACTATAATTGCTTGCCACACTTCGATATCTACAAATTAGAGAAATAAGATAATTCTCTCTTTCCATTATAAGTAGTTGTTTCCATTGAAGTGACGAGGCTTTGAGACGGATTGTTCTTAAAAAATTCTCAAGGTGTTTGCCACGTGTTGTAAAACACAAAGATGTGAAACCTTGCTCTGATACTAAATGATAAAGCAAACACACGTAAAAGGGAGTTGAATTGTGTGTATAAAATTTTTCGCAAGTTCTTTCAGTTCATATAATAAATAGATCCTAGTTAAAAGGGGATAGTATGAGCTTGTTAGACGATAAAGTCTTTTTAAACGACAGAAGCTTGTTAGGTAATAGGATCCTTTTGTGAGATAAGACCCTGCTTAAATGAAAGGAGCTTATTGAATGATAAATCCTATTAAAACTGTTTTAAAAATAGAATGCACCTATTAAAACTGAAAGGAACCTCTTGTAAGTTGAAAACAGAAAGAGCCTCTTATAAAAGTGAAGGAGTCTCTTATTAAAGAAACAACACACACATAATATAATGCGAAAATATAAAAGTTAAAGAGAGAGAAGAAAAACATAGTCAATTTATACTGATTCAGCTAATAACCCAAGCCTAAGTCTAGTCCCCAAGTATCCAACTTGGGTGTTTCACTATAAAAATTGAGTATTAGATTTGATGAGCTTCTCAAAGTCACAAGTACATAATTTTCAAGGTTCTCTAACTTTTCACACTCAAAGTGTATAACAAGCTTCTAAAAAGCTCACAGAAAAACAAAATAACAATTTCTCTCTTGATAGAGTGATTTCACCTTCTAAAACACAATAGTAATGATATGATTCTCAAGAATATATATGTTGCCCAAAATTTTCGACAGTCTGAATATGTTTGTTGTCTTCATAATTGTTGTCACTCATCCTTAAATAATCAATTTCTTTAACTAGCTGTTACTTCACTCGCATCTTTAGTCAACTGGATGGATTTAACTCTGAATAACTTCGATGTCATCTTTGCCAAAAATCTTTCAGTAATCACGGAGCTAATATATGACCTTTATAATTAGTAGGATCATTTCGGATAAACCATTTCTAATAACGTAAGTTCATAACGAAGGTTCTTACAAGAGAAAATGTATTTATTATGATTTTGTTTCCTGTTGAAAATAAGACCGTTAATTGTACAAAGAAATAAATCCAATTTGAATTTTAAAATATTATAAAGTTATCATCAAAATTGTTAATTATAAACCTTGAGCTAGCAAATATTACCTTGTATATGATACAGTATTAAAATCAGAACAATTTTTTAAGTATTTTAGTCAAAGAATAATTTTAAAATTATTAAGAAAATCCAAGTGTATAATCACGATAAATATAATCTACCGTTAACTATTCCTTTTTTTAATTGATATGAAGCATCACATATATTGGCTTCATTACGTACATGACATCATGATATTAAATTATAATGTTTAAAAATTAAATGGTAGAAAAGGGTAAATATGGAATCAAGGAATAACAATCCTAGTAATACCACAAATGCATCCCAAATAAGATTTTGTCCACAAAATTAAGGAGATTGTTGTTTTGACGTGAAACCAACAAAACAAAAGAAACCAAAATGCTTTGTGCAATTTGGTCTCTAAATGCAATGTCTTTCACCGTCAAACATCAATTGTACAAGACATCAAGCTCTTAATCTCCACCCTTCTATGCTCTATTGCCACTGTAACCAGAAGGTTGCTCTTTTTACTCACCCACCAATGTTCATTTTATTGGTTTATACTATATAAATAATTAGTTAGTTGTAATATTGTGATATAATTATTTAAAACATTTTTTATTTTATACATATTTTGATATACATGATAAAGTCTGTAGAATAAATATATATTGCAAATAAAATTACATTGAGATCATACTTATGAGATTGATAATAAATTTTATGTATTATCCTAAATTGTTCTTAGTCATTATTCAATTGAAAATTAGACATTAATAAAATGTAAAAAGACTAATACATGATTTGTTTCTTCCCTGTGAAGGAAATAGTCAATATTATAAACAAAAGTATGGAAATAGTTAAATAAACATATGGGTACTTGATAGATAACAAATTCACTATACAAACTTGATATAAGAATTCCATTTGAAACATTACTTACGTGTCTGAAAATTCTTATTTTTTAGAAAAATTAAATAAATTTTGTTAATAGTGAATCAAAATATAGGTATAATAATCCATATTAATCTTGATGTTACATTCCTTTCCTGCGACAGAATCCCTAGACCTTTGTATAAACTGAGTAAAGAGTACTAAAAGTAAAACATCAATTGCTAGCAAATCTCATCATCTATAACACGCGTGTGAAATGTATGAGTGTACACAGATGCCTCCAGAACCATCTCACTAACACTTCAAATAAGTTGCTCTAGAGAAACTTCCGATCTTTAAAGTATATCATATAGAGATTAACAGATTTTGACACTAATTATAACCTACCTTAGTTAAGGATATTAGTAATTATTATATATAACATAGACTATATAAAGACATTTGAGTGGTCATATAGAATTCGTCACCCTAAGTTGATTACGGAAAATGTTCTATTATTCTTGTTTAGTGTTGATTTAGAAAATTCTTAGCCATAGTGGAGTAATACTTTAAAAATAGTTTTAAAATGTTATTAATAGAATCAATTACCAGTGGTAGAATTAATATGATTGGACTTAAATAGCATAAATATTAATTTCATGTTTTATATTTATTTGAACATTATATGATGAAATGATTAGATTATCTAAAAAATAATGCGCAAAAAGGTTAATCAATATCACTTTGGCATTCCTTACATTTGAGTGGTCATTATGTATTGCTAAACATTAATCTTGATATATGGATATAAATTATTTAATTCAAAATTAAAGATAAATTAAAGGAGTTTAATTTATCTAACTTTGAATATGATTTATTGTTATAATTTATATCCGTTTTCAACATATTTAAGAACTTAATGAGTTACACATAAAAAATGATTAAAGAAAAAAATATTTTAATCAAGCTGAATTTGATTGTAAAGTTTGAGAAACTTTAAGGTTGAATATAAGATGTTTAATAAATAAATATCAATATAAGGAATTGAGTTTTATTTGGACCCAATTACTATTTAACTAAAATTTATTATAATTTTAATTAAAGTTTAATTAAAATTAAAATTTTAATTCGATTAAATCATTAAAAGGTCAAAACTTATAATATATAGGCTAAGGTTTTAAAAGAGCTAGTATTTTTGGCTTATCCTCCCTACACCACTTATAAAGTTTTCTTAATATTTTTATGTAGATACTATTTATATAACTTATATATATGTACATATATATATGTGTCAGTTTTGTTTACAGATACCCTTTTGTTAAAAGTCATTTGAGGTTTTCCTGGGAGTATGGCATAGGTTACTTCAGCGGCGTAGTGCCTGGTACTCGAACATTGACTCAAGGCATTTTCTCTATATCTTTTCAATCCAAATTTTTATTAAAAAAATGAGATTTACGTCCTAATCAAGTATTTCTTCTTTTTAATATATGTGATATTTTTTGATGATTTGAATTTTTTAGAATTATAAAAATCACAGGACCACCGATAGTTAAAAGGGATAAATCGACTCTTAGGATCACATTGAGCTAGTATTTTTGGCTTATCCTCTCTACACCACTTGTAAAGTTTTCTTAATATGTTTATGTAGATACTATTTATATAGTTTATATATATGTACATATATATATTTAATTCTCGTAGTGAAGCAGAAAAATCATTAGAAGAATTCAAGGACCCAGGATTTCGACCACAATATAAACAAGTATTGGAAGCACCTGTACCTACAACCAGTAAGATGACCTCTTTGGGAAAAACTCCCAATATGGATAGAATCAATGCTATAACAAAATCATACAATTGGAAGATCGTAAATTAACTTCTGAAGCACTCAATAATTGGACAAAAGAATCAAAGATTTATCAGTATTATCTGCAGAATCATGGCAAATATGGATCCAACGCAATCATTCTCCCAGATGCAAATCCTCTTACTACTTATCTCTTTTTCCAGAGTGGACTTATTGATACCATTTATCTACTTCAGTTAATTCTTCTTTCATAATTTCCCTCAAGATTTATTCAAGCAGTTAAAAATTACAAAGATCGATTTGCAAAAGATCGAGAAATATTCATCAAGATATGGAGCAGTTATCCGATTTTCACCTCTGGCAATTTACAAGATGGAGAAATTAAAGTTGGACGCATTGCATTTATTCAGATAGGCATCAGCAATGGATTATACCCAAGTATTGATGAAGCTTCGAAGCATCCATTGGATTTGGAACTTATAAATCATTTTAATCTCCAATGCCTTGAAGAAGTATTTGTTCAAGCAAGCAGAATTCAGGCAGACTATCATATCAAGATAAATTATAAAGGAAGCAATATAATTATGATTTCGTCATATAAGTCACCAATCACCTCAGATGCATTACAACTTATTTAGCAATTCATCAAGCCATTTATTACCCTTGATGGTATCTTTGCAGTTTTAAATACTACATGGAAGCAGGCGATTTGTCAGCAATTTCACTATCAGCCTCTACATAAATGTTCGTTTTGTACATCTCAAGCATCAACTTCGCAGATTTCTGAAGATAACAAATCAATTGAAGCAATTATTGAAGAATAAATATTCTTCAAGGGTCAGCAGATGTAGATAATATAGATAAGTGTCGGTAGAAACCGACAACCATTGTAAATAATATAGATTCTCTACTTTAGTTCTTTTTCTTTTACTTTCAGTCTTTTCGTCCTTAAAGACGAATCTTACTATTTTTCTTTTGTCATGTCAATTTTACTTTTCCTTTTCCCGATTCCTTAGGTAGCCAGTTTTTTTACTTTTTCTGCCTATATAAGGCAACCTCTGTAACCTCTTTCTTCATGTTGAAATAAATCACTCTTTCTCTTTCCTTTCGTTAGCCGCTTAAACCTGTGATTGGTGTCAAGGAAGTTGAAAGGTATGTGGAAGTGTTATTTACTTCTTCATCACCATGTTCTATGATATTTATTCATTCTATTTCAGTTATTCCATTCATGTTTTTCATCATTTAGCTTTAGAATTATTTTTCATTATCATTATGCACTGTTATTTTGAACAAAAACAGTTTTTAAAAGAATTGATTGCATTAACATATCAGAGAACTAAGAGTTTTGATCATATTATACAACAACAACAATTGTATTTAGAACAGACACCTATTACTCCAATTAATCACGCAGATATTTTTCATAGACAACAAATATTTTCTTTTTTCAACAGCAGAAACGTAGTAATTTTATACAAAGAAAAACACTGTTGAAAGAAATTCAGCAATTAATTGACTAATCTTTGTTGTGTTTTCAGACAATGACTTATTTTGAAACCAAGAAAGCCTTAAAAAAGATCAATTAAAGAACTGTATATTCAAGAGGAAAAATTAGATGAACGCATCCTCAAATATATTGCAGGAAACAAACAAGCTCATAGTGTCAAGGATTATGATTTAACCAATCATTATGCCAAGATGATCCAATATACCAAGGATTTCAAAAAGATGACTATTAATCTTAGACAATTATATATCAAACGTATCAAGAAACTGATAGATTAAGATCAATTTGTACTGTTTACTATTATCTATCTTTTCATTAATAAAATCAACGTGTTTTTATGTATTTTGACAATCTTCGAATCTTAAAGAAATTAATAACTAATACTGAACTTCTTATTCAGGAATATAAAATCCAAATAGATCAATTAACGAATCAGATTAAACTTCTTTCAAATTCACCCTCGCTACTTTACTTACCTAGTTTTCGAGAACTACATCAAATATTAGCAATGAGTAAAGCAATTTACCATAGTTTACAAAAAGATTTACAAATTTATAAACAAGAAATACAATATTATATCAGTTAATCATACATTCATTCATATTTATTTGTCAATTGTTTTCTTATTTAGTTATAATCATTTATTTAACCTTCTTCATTCTCACTCTTTTTAGATCTTTTATTTTATTATGTTATTGTATTTTAGATCCCTATATATTCATCAATATTCTACAAGCAATTTATCATTATGGATGTACTGATGACATATTATATTTTATTTTTAGTCATTGGGAAAGCTTTCAAGAAGAATTTCTTGAATGGTTTTCTTATAATTATGAGAAATATGATACAAATTACAAACTCTATGAATAATTGTTCTATTTGTCAACAATTAGAACGATATATTCAAGAGGTTCAACCGTCTATAGAAGAAACTCGATTATCTATGATCGATGTTTCCAATAGATTAAGTCAATAAGAAACTCATACATCCGAAAATATAGATTTAGCTGAAATAGAAGAACTACAAACAGAATTAGATTTAGTCAGACGAATATATCATACTTTTGTTAATTATAAAGATTCTTTCATAACGAATTTACAATTACATAAACTCTATGTGCATAATACATTATGACTAGCAAAGAAAAAGATTCTTCGGAAATATTAGACGTAGATACTTTAGAATTAGAAGAAAGTCAAGGAACAATTCAATTAAACACTTTACTAAGTCAAGATAAACAAAAACAAATAACTAAAACTAAATTAGATCTAAAATCTGGTCAAGATATTCAATCCTTTGTAATTAGTAATTTCTTTAATAGACAAAATATCATTTATTTTGGTAAAATGATTCATGAAACACCTATTCAAATGAATCAATGTAATGGACATATTAGAATTAGTCTTATAGATTAAGAACAAATCAGTAAACAATTAAAAAAGATACCTGAACATAAACAAAAGAAAATATGATATATTCATTTATCAACAATACAAATTTTACTAAAATCTACCTTTCAAGAAGGAATTGATTCTCCAATTAGAATGGCCACAGTAGATGAACGAATGACCAATCTAAATGACCAAATCATTGGAATGATGAATGGAAATTTAGCCTATGGAAAAATTAAGTTCAATATGAGACTAAAATTAGGTATTCCCTTACGATCACCCAATTTAGATGATACCATTACAATTGCATATAAATTTTATAGAGAGAATCTAATGACTTCAGGACAATATCCATTTTCAATTACATATCAAATTAGTTACGCTTTGACCAATTCTCATCATGGTATTGAATTTAAAAATATAGGCAAAATTTATATAGATCAACTATTCACTGATGTAGCTAAAGTTGGAACAAATTTTAGAACAAAAATTAGATCATTACCTACAATACAATATCCAATTATACCCAGAAGAAATTCATTTTCTGATATACCCAGCTCTTTGAAATGATCTCCATTAGTACGATCTCAGTCATTTAGTAAACCATTTAACTTTACTCAACCACACGAAATAAAAATTACAGAACCTACAATAATCAGTCAAATAGAACAAAAATTAGAAAATATAGAAGATAAAATTTCCCAACTAGCTAAATATATTCAGAAAACTTTATGAGTCAATTCACTGAATTCATTCAACAACAGAAAGCATTTGAGGATAAAATTACGAATCTTTTCAAACAACAAGAAAAGTTAAATAGTTCAATTCAGCAATTACTTCATGAAAATCTTACAGTATTAGTTAAGTAGATAAATCAAGCAGAAACACGATTAGAAAAGATCAAACAACAAATACAAAACATCGAAAGCAACCAGTTCCCCCAATTAGTATCAGAGCCTCGAAACTCACCCATAAAAATTGAAGTAAAACCATGGACTCCTTAGAAGAAATTCCCAATGAATTAATAGAATCTGAAGATAATATTAAGCATATAGAAAAAACTATTCATGTACAATTAAATGATCTTATCCAATTGGTTAATAGATTAACCTTAAAAACTGATCC
>JAOQMS010093888.1:0-19343 GCA_027563885.1 Erythroxylum longipes | reverse complement strand
ATTCTTTCTGCTATCTTAGCCTCTCCAGGCTCTTAGCCTTTTCTTTCTCTCACTAGAAAGATATTGTGAGCTTTTTTTGGTTACAGTAGTGTTTGCTCTCTAGTATCGCACTTTTGAATATAGAATTTTTCTTTGTAAGTAAACACTTGAAAGCTGAAAAGCTTGTTCAATTTTCGACTAAGACTAGTATTTATAGCCTAAGTCTCCAACTGCTTCTTGATTCTTGATAACTGCTTCTTTATTCTTGTAGAACCTGCTATTCAGTTGAGTTCTGTAACTAACTCCAACTAACTAAGTATCCGACGTACTAGTGTATCTTCATCTTTGTATCGTCTATGTTTTCCTCTTCTTCTGTGTTTTCCACTTCTTCTGTGTTTTCACTTTTTCTGTATTTTGCGCTTTTTCTGTGTTTTCACTTCTTCTGTGTTTTCTGCTTCTTCTGTGTTTTCCACTTCTTCTGTGTTTTCCCTTCTTCTGTGTTTTCTGCTTCTTCTATATTTTCCACTTCTTCTGTGTTTTTTACTTCTTCTGTGTTTTCCGCTTCTTCTATGTTTTTCGCTTCTTCTGTGTTTTCACTTCTTCTGTGTTTTCCGCTTCTTCTGTGTTTTCACTTCGTCTGTGTTTTCCACTTCTTCTATGTTTTTGCTTCTTCTGTGTTTTCCGCTTTTTCTGTGTTTTCCACTTCTTCTGTGTTTTCACTTCTTCTGTGTTTTCCCCTTCTTCTGTGTTTTCCACTTCTTCTGTGTTTTCACTTCTTCTGTGTTTTTCTGCACACTTAACACACTTATCAAAATAGTTGATTTATTTCTAATATTATCATTATTTGATTATCACCAAAATTAATAATCGTGAAGTCCTCTTGACTTAACAAAAACCATATATGGCTAAACTCAATCTTTCTAATTCAAGGGGATTCAGTACTTTGATTGTAACTTTGTGAGGTTTTATGCTTCAAACTTTTGTTCACATTTTCATTGAAGTATTTCTGTTTTGAGTTCTCATAGTTTATGAATGATTGATATTCAATTAATCTGACAATTTAATTTAATATTGCTTATTCTATCGCTATACAGGAATTCAGTGATCCATAATTATCATGAAGGAACAGTACAAGTAGCAAATAGGTTATTTATGAATTTTCCTATTTAACTTATGATAAACAAGAAAACTAAATTGAATAGTTGTAGCTATCTTGATTATTTAATTTAAACTAAATCGTTGCAACTATCTCGATTATTTAATTTATTGTTTATTCTTTTCATAGAGCTTTTGCTATCATTTATTCGATATGGAATGTTATCACACCCAGTCAATAGATGATAAGTTTTGGTTTGGATGCTAGGTTTGAACCAATTAATTTAGGAAAATTTGAGACTTATTACAGTTATGCTAATATGTTTCGGACTAACTGTTTGAATCGTGAAAAATATTCTTTTGAGACCAATGATCAATGTTACAATTAGATGAAATCTTTTCCTTGAATCAGAGTTTGGTAATCTTGACTTTTTATTTTTAAATTCAATTGATTTAATTTGATTTTGTATTAATTTTATTTAATCAGTTTCTTAATCAAAACCCCCTTTTATTTTATTACTTGAAATTAAGAAACTAATGTTTAGTTCTTTAGGGATTTGACCTGTTTCCACGACTACTACAAAAGTTTAGAGAACTAGAATTATTTTGGAGACTTCAACAACCAAACCAAAATTTGGCGCCATTGCCAGGGAAATATTTCAAGTTTCTTAGTTTCTTTGAGTTTTTATTTTTACAATTATTGCTAACCTCTCTTCTTGTATAAATCGTGCTTCTCATATAGGTAAATTGCAATATAATCCAGAAATTGAGAAGATAGCGTGTCGTTTGAGAAAAAGACTAAGCAAGGAAGCAGTCATTCACCTCCAGACATAAAAGTTGAAGTAGATCTAACAATTAATGAAGACTTTAATTTTCAAGAAGAGGACAAAAAGACGGCAAATCTTAACCCTAGAGCATTAAGGGAGTTATTGGAACCGAATTTGAATCAACAACCTAATTTCTAGATGTTGAAGTAGATTTCGAATTGAAATCTGGTTTGATTCATTTATTGCTTATTTTTCGTGGTCTTGAAAGTGAAGATTCATATAAACACCTAAAAGAATTTCTTGTTGTTTGCTATGGAATGAAGCCACAAAGGGTAACAGAAGAACAAATTAATCTCAGGGCCTTTTCATTCTCATTAAAAGATAAGGCAAAAGATTGACTATATTATCTTCCACCTGGCTCAGTAACAACATGGAACGAGATGAAAAGAATGTTTCTGGAGAAGTTCTTTCCTGTATCAAGAGCAACAAATATCATAAAGGAGATATGTGGGATAAGACAAATTATAGGAGAAACATTATATGAATATTAGGAAAGGTTTACGGAACTATGTGCTTGCTGTCCACATCATCAAATTCTCGATCAACTTCTAACTCTATACTTTTATGAAGTACTATTGCCAATGGATCAAAGCATGGTCGATGCAGCTAGTAGAGAAGCTCTGGTAAAAAACACCTGAGGTGGCCAGACATTTGATATCGATTATAGCAGAAAATTTTCAACAGTTTGGGACAAGGATGGATGGAGCTATTAAGCGTGTAAATGAAGTAAATAACACACACCTTGAGGATAAAATTTCTGATTTAACCGCTCTAGTTCGTCAAATGGATGTAAGTCAATTGCAATCAGTAAGAGTGTGCGGAATATGCTCATTCTCTAGACATCTATGGATATGTGCCCTACATTGCAACAAGACTCTCTTCAAGAAGCTAACACAATAGAGGGCTTTCTTGGTCAACCTCAACAAAAGTATGACCTTTATTCCAATTACTACAATCCAGGATGGAGGGATCATCCAAACTTGAGCTATAGAAATCAAGCAGGCCAATAAAAATATCAACCTCACATTTTTAATAAACAACCTCAAGCTCTTACATTTGTTCAACCTCAATCTTCAAATTTAGGTATGTCTTTAGATGAAATTGTTAAGGCACTTGCTAATAATACTTAACAATTTCAACAAGAAACAAGCGCAAGCTTTCAAATTTTGGGAAATCAAATCACTCAATTAGACACCTTGGTAAGTAAATTGGACGCGCAAGTATCGGGAAAATTGCCCTCCCAAATGGTGGTGAATCCTAAAGAGAATGTGAGTGCAATAACTTTGAGAAGTGGTAAGGAAATTCAATTTGGAACCTCTTTACCAATGGAGGAAGAAAAGCACTATAATGGAGAAAAGAAAGAAGAACTTCCAACTCAAGAATCAACAAAGGTAAAAAAATGATTCATCTTCATCAATATCAATTAATGCACGTTTACCTTCTTTTCCTAGCAAGTTGGCTAAACCAAAAGATGATGGATATGAAAAAGAGATCTTAGAAACTTTCAAAAAGGTGGAAATCAATATACCGCTTCTAGAAGCCATCAAGCAAGTTTCAAAATATGCAAAATTATTAAAGGAGTTGTGTACAAATAAAATAAAGCTGAAGGACAAGGAGAGAATAATTTTGGGTAAAAATGTATCAGTGATAAATAGGAAATTGCCAAAAAATGCAAAGATCCAGGTATGTTTACACTTCCGTATGTTATTGGTAATAGAAAAATTGAGTGTGCCATGCTAGACTTAGGTGCATCTACTAATGTCATGTCATACTCAATTTATCAAGCTTTAAATATGAATTCTTTGCTAGAAAATAATGTGATTATCGAACTAGCTGATCGTTCGTATGTGCATTTTATTGGAGTTATTGAGGATGTTTCAGTCCAAGTTAATGGTTTGGTATTTCCAATAGATTTTTACATCTTGAAAATGGATAGAGATAGTGTTGAAAATTCAACTTCGATTTTTTTAGGTAGGCCATTTATGAAGATAGCTAAGATGATAATTGATTTGCACGAGAGTACTCTTTCTGTAAAGTTTGATGGAGAAATAGTAAAGTTCAACATATCTGAAGCAATGAAGTACTCAAATCATTTTCAATCCTTTTATCAAATGGATATTGTGGAATCATTTGTGCAGGATATGTTTAAAGAAGGTGTTGAAGATGAGTTGAAGTGTAAGGCTAAATCGGAAGTGAGCAAGCAAATTGATGAAACTTGGGAAGTTGTAAAATCATTGTCAGTAATGCTAATAGATTTGGAAACTTTAAATGATGAACTTACTATAACTCACAAGAAAATCTCACATTCTATTTTGTAGGCTCTGAAGATAGAATTAAATATGTTACCTAATTGCCTAAAGTATGTCTATTTAGGTGATGGAAAGTCATTACCTATAATCATTTCAAAAAGGTTGACTAAAGAGCAAGAGGAAGGGCTAGTAGCACTACTTAACGAGTACAAAATTGCAATTACATAGAAGTTTGGGAAGAACTGGCCACGTCGAGCATAACGACGTTAAACAATTGCGCTTTTTGGGAGGCAACCCTAAATATGATTATTTTATTTTATTTTGTTTTGTTTTGTTTTGTTTTAGTTATATATAACTTGCATTTGATTGCTTTTGAAAAATAAATTTATTGGCCTAAAAGAAAAAAGAGGTCTTAACGAGACCTTGCCTTATGTAATTTAGTGTTCTGGAGTGAAGACATTAAAATTCCAGACTACTAAATCTCATAAGGCGAGATCTCTCCTTATGTAATTTAGTGTTCTAGAATTCCAGATTACCAAACCTCATAAGGCAAGATCTTGCCTTATGTGATTTAGAGTTCTGAAAAAAATTCTTTTTTTCTTTTCACATTTAATTATTTACTTTCTTTATTTACTTAAATATTTTTTACTTTTTTATTAAAAAAGACCTGAAAAACATAATCTGCTTGTTTGTCTTTGCTGGAAATTAAAAGAAAAATTCCATCCATAAGTAACCCTCCTCCCACACAGTAGCCCAAAGCTTCTCTATTCCATGCTTTATTTTTGTTGATTATTTTTATGTGAGTATCTTATGCATACATTAGGGACAATGTATGATTTATGTGTGGGGGAGAGAGTGTTTCTGTTATAATGAACTTTGTAACCTTGCTTGGACTCATGATAAGTTGATTCATATATTAATTATTTCTCGTGATAGCTTCATAATTTTCTGATTGTTTTTCATGAATAATTCTTAAGTTAGGATACATTTTTTGTTTAAGATCTAATGCATGAGAGAGACAAGCATGATTATGGTTTTCATTAAATTATTTCAAGTATCTCATTGGTTTTGTTGAATGAAAATGTGTAAGACTTGATACATTTTTTGACACCTACATACATTTTTTGACACCTACATAAGCTTTGAGCCTAAGAGCATTCATCACATATATGCTCATATATATCCTTTTGTTATGTGTTACCAAATACAGCTTGTCTATGCTAGAACTTGCTTTTGAGTATGTGTTGATACCACATTTTTTATGAATTTGTGTATAAAGATAATGAGGGCATTTAAGATAACTATTTTTTTTTACTTAAACAAACCTACCTCACTTTTTACCCTTAGAAAACCAATTTGAGCCTTAACTTTTCTTTATTGCGTAATAACCTTATTATAAGCCCAATTTGCTCTTTTTTTGTTGATATCCTTAATAATTTTGAACCCCTAAATTGAAGGAATTGTATCAGCTTATTTGCACAAGATTTTGACTAATCATGTGAAAAGTCAATTAGATGATTCAAGTTGCATTGTTTTGATTTTTTTATAGAATGGAGGAAAGTATTAAAAATAAAAAATAAAAAAATAAATCTCCTCTTTGATATTTTGTTTTTAAAAAAAGAAAAAATAAAATAAAATAAAAATTGAATGAAAGAGATGTTATTTGAATCAAGTAAATTTTGATTTAAGTTGAAACTTGTGTGGATTAGTTTGTATGATCTCCTTCAATTTATTTAGCCAAAAAGCTTCTTCTTGTTATACCTCACCTAAGCCACGTTACAACCCTTATGAAGTCCCTTTGATTTATGTATTAAGTTCATTTTGTTCAGTGGTAGAGATATGATTCTTGAGCAAGTTTATGGAAATAACTTGCTATGTTTTGATTTGAGAGCTTAATAAACCCTAAACACTTTGACTGTATAAAGTGACATCCTTGTGAGGGTGTCAAGTCTTGTTTATTTCATTTTGATGGAATTAATGAGATGCTATGTTTTAGCAAAGTGTCCTATCAGTGCTTATTCTCTCTATTGTTATTTTATCTTAACCCCTAAATGTGAATTAGCTTTTGGATATTTTTAGATGTCATAAAAGGAGATGAGAGGTTGTTGTGAAGATGACTAATGTATTGAATTGATGTATGCTTGAGGACAAGCATGAGTCTAGTGTAGGGGAACTTGATAAGATCTTATCTTACTATAGTATTTGATATTATCTCCTTTATTTTATATTTATTTTGGTGCTTAAATATGGAAATTAATGTTTGTTTTGTTTTAAGAGATGAAATTGTAGATTGCATTGAATTGGGACTCTATTGATGATAATCACAAATTTTGGATAAAGTGAAGAGATTGATGTAGTGGATAAGACTAATCACTTGAAGAGTTGGAGTTTAACTAAAAAACTTCTTATCCCTACCACGTAGGAGTTTGAATTTAAAATTGTTTTAGATAGACATCTTTACAAGTTAGAGTTAGATTAGGATTATATTAGAAAACCCTATAAAAGGGATGTTCCTAACAACAGAAAAGGTTCTCGATTTTTTATGTTTTTCGCAATTCTTAGTCTTTCTTCTATTTATGTTATTGGAGCAAAAGCTATATGTGGATAAACTCAATCTTTCTAATTCAAGGGGGTTCAATATTTTGACTGTAACGTTGTGAGGTTTTGTGTTTCAAACTTTTATTCACGTTTTAATTGAAATATTTCTTATTTTAAGTTCTCATATTTCATGAATGATTGATATTCGATTAATCTGACAATTTAATTTAATATTGATTATTCTATCGCTATCTAGGAATTTAGTGATCTGTAATTGTTATGAAGGAATGGTACAAGTAGCAAATAGGTTATTTATGAATTTTCATATTTAACTTATGATAAACAAGAAAACTAAATTGAATAGTTGCAGCTATCTCGATTATTTAATTTAGGGTTTAGTCTTTTTCACGAAGCTTATTGCTATCATTTATTCGATAAGGAATGCTATCACACCCAGTCAATAGATGATAAGTTTTTGTTTGGATGCTGGGTTTGAACCAATTAAAGTAGGAAAATTTAAGACTTATTACAGCTATCCTAATATGTTTCAAACTAACTACTTGAATAGTGAAAAATATTCTTTTTAGAACAATGATCAATGTTATAGTTAGATGAGATCTTTCCCTTGAATCGGAGTTTGGTAATCTTGACTTTCTTATTTTTAAATTCAGTTGATTTCATTTGATTTCGTATTAATTTTATTTAATCAGTTTCTTAATCAAAACCCCCTTTTTATTTTATTATTTGAAATTAAGAAAGTAGTATTAAGTTCTCTAGGGATTCGACCTGTTTTCAAGACTACTACAAAAGTTTAGAGAATCAGAATTATTTTGGAAGCTTTGACAACCTATCCATAATGTCACAAAAATATTATTGTCATTTGGAAAAGACTTAAATTGGTTTCAGATACTACTATGCCATTTTTCTTAACAATATATATGGATGTTTTAACTTACTTAAAATGCGGTTTGGAATTTGAGGCATTTTCTAAAAGAAAAGACATAAAATTCCATTCAAGATTTACCCAAATTGGATTGTGAAAGTAGTTTAATATCTATCTTTAGGTTGTATTTGAATTGGCCAAAGACTTCACATGAAATTTTGAAAAATATAAACATTATATAATTTTTGAAGCAAGTCTCTTTTATTTGGAATTAGATATATAATCCATTATAAAATTTTACTAAGAAATTTATAAATTATACTAATTTAAGCATTTTTCATGTTCGTAATTTTTTAATAACAATGTTGAACAAATTTTGGGGATCTAGAAAGAGATATTGGTTATTTCTTTAAGAGGTTATTGAGTTCTTGTTTACAGTAGGGTTCTAAGTCTTTATCCACTTATATAAGTCTGATTTAATGGGATTTGCTTTTCATCAAAGTATTTTTCATAAGGTAAATCTATAATATGTTTTTTTTAATCCCAACAATTATTTGATAAATTTGCATATATTTCTTTTTTAATATTTTCGTGTAGGATTTTAATTTTTACTTATTTTGTAATTGGTTTTCTATTCTTTCTAATAAAACATTATTTTTTAGATAAGTTAATTGTTTTTTTATCATGTACTACATTATTTAGGAAGCTTTCATAAATAGTGCAGTCTTTTATTAGATTAATATTAGTTTTGATTTGCTATAAAAGGAAAGTATAATTTTTTTCTTTATTTTTTGAGATGTATCATGGTTTACTCCATATGAGATAATTAATTTTATAAAAGGGGTTTATAAGATGACCAAATGAGAGGTTTGTATTATAAACTTATTAGCGCATACATATGCATCACTTTTGTAGTTTATGTTTGGTAAAAGGATTAATTTTGACCATAATTTTTACACCAATCGACAAGTTTAACCATAACATTCTATAGAGAACACTTAAGACTCTAACTTTTAGGAAATGTTATAATTTAACCATATTATAGTATAATTACCAATGGCTTGATGACATCATCTGTTAAGTGTCAGCTCAATGCTAACCTAAAACTTTTTAATAATTTTTTATTTAGTTTGCAAGCCCCATATTATCACTTCAGATCTAACATGGCAAGGTGGGATGCTTTTTAAAAAATATTAAAATTTATTTATTTTGTACTTATGGGACCCACCTTTTATAATTGTTGAAGACGATGAAGATATGGAAGAAGATGAAGATCAATACCATAGAACTCTTTTTGGTGGTGAGGGCAGTGATGGTAGTGAGGTCTCACAAATTGTGTTCCCTAAATGGTTCATGGTAGAGAATCAAAATAACAACTTTTGAAAAAAATGAGAGAAAAGAGAACGATACCGTATGCAATAAAGATCAGTCTCTCGTTGTTGCACCATCTGTTCCTCCTCCAAATGCATTATTTCCTACGAGGTGTACGTCTACTCCTGCAAAGAACTGGCTAGAACATAAAGAAAAAGAAGATGATGATCAGGAACTTAGAGATAAGGATGAAGATAGGAGACATAATTCCTACTTCAAATATGAGTGGACCCATACACTTCAATGTTTAATAGAACTCGTGATTCTTACTTCGAATCAAAGACTAAAAAGGCTAATTATATTATGATTCGGTGTAATCTTTTGAAACAAAATATTGTTTAGAAGGTGTCAAGGAACCCAATCAAGAGGATTATATCAGAGGGTTAACAAGACTACATCTCTTATAAGCTCGTGGGTTGGTAGCAACTCTTATCTTGATCTTCAAAAAGTAAGAAGGATCCACTAGTTGTAGATGGGATATTTGATTATTCATTTTATTTAACAAAATTTTCCTTCCATTTCTAACCTATGATTTGCAACTTCGAGACATGATCACATTCACAAAAAATGATGAAAATATCGTTAAACCATAAGTAGTGCTCAACGTCACGGTGCATATCCTGGGATGCAATAGGATTTTGGTTCATGCAATATATGGTTGATAAAGTATTCAATTTTATCCCCATCTGATTATTGGTTTCTAGATTTAGTCCATAAGATAAAGAGATTTTGTACCTAACTATCTTGGGTTTTATCAGTTTATTTCTAATCCATCTTGCTCTTTATTTACACTATCTGAAAAAAATCAATGTCAAACAAAAAAAATTTGTGTAATTCATCAACAAATATATCTGACACAATCCCCAAAACTTAGGAGGGTTAGAATCTAGTTAAGAGAATCAAACAAACAACTGATCAGAAAATATTCTTACACTTGCTTAGTGAATATTATAATCTAAAATGACATTGTTCTAAGATTTAAGAGTTTTTTTTTATGATCACTAGTGTTGTTAACATAGATGATTATTGTGAATATAGGGCTATCAAGAGAACAAGTAGTTTAAGATGGCTCTTGCGGTTGTTGATGAAGAAAATCCATATTGATGGGAAGTAGTTACCTTAGTTGGTGGCGAGGAGAGTGCAAAGGATGTTAGAAAATATTATGTAATTCTTTTTGAAGATTTGCAGAGCATTGAATGTGCCAAGTTAGACTATGCACTAACTGGAGGAGAAGCTCTAATCGGACTATGCATAACTCTTTTCTGACACGATAAAGATAATAAATATGTGCAAGTTTCTCTTAGTTGACTGCGAAAGTTCAAGCTTGTTTTGTCTGCTGCTCATTCCATAATATTGATCTTCATCTTCTTCCTCATCTTCATCGTCTTTGGTAATTAAAAAGGGTGGGTCCTATAGGTATAAAACAAAGAAAGATCCCACCTTGCCACGTTAGATTGACGTGGCAATGTGGAGCCTGCAAACTAAATAAAAATTATTAAAAACTTGGCACTTAAGACACAACGTCATCAAGCCGTTAGTAACTTCGTTAAAATGGGGTTAAATTTTAATGTTTTCTAAAAATTAAGGTCTTAAGTGTTCTCTCTAAAATGATAGGGTTAAACTTGTCGACTAGTATAAAACTTAAGGTCAAAATTGACCCTTTTTGTTGGCCCCAGGTCTTGATTCGTATTTTGCGACAACAAGGCACCAAAATTGGGGGACTTTATAAAATAAAAGTATATATATAAAACTAACATCAAGATAAAAAGAATTAAATTCTTGGTGGAAGTAAAAACAAATAAACAAACAAACAAATAAAAAAAGAGAAGTGCAAAGTTTGCCCCAAAAATGCACGGGCATGCATTTGAGAATGCACGACAATGCACGCCCGTGTATTTCACGATCATGCATATGCACAATCGTGACTTTTATGAATAGTAACAGTTCTTCACGATCGTGCATGTGCACGACCTAAAATAAAGGGGTTGTCACGATCGTGCATGTGCACAATTGTGTAACCTTGCTGCACACACTAATTTCAAATTATCATAACTTTCAATCCCGAAGTCTAAAAATTATAAACTTTATGTCGTTATAAAACTAAGAGAAAGAGCTGCAACTTTCATGGAAGCAATTTTGTCTAATTATGCCTACACCATTACAATTTATTCATTAAATATTCCGAACACATTTTCATCCTCTTTTTCTCTCTACTGTCAATATACACCTTATACAATATCACAATACCCGAAACCAACAACATAAACCATACATATAAAAATCCAATTACAACAATTTACTTAAAGAAAACCCATCCAAAAGCCATCACATAACTAACAATTTTATTCCCAACCACAATTGAGACTTAATAGAGAAGAAATTTTTGCATATATTCAAAACAGAAACTCTGCGATTCTTATTGTCATTTCTCAAACAAAACATAGTTTCATTTCTCAATCAATATAGCATTTATACATAACTTCAATTACATATTAAGAGTCAAAACAGTAGCATAATACAAACATACAATCATGAATGCATGATTTCAAAGCTACCTAAGGTATTTAAACTAACTTAGTTACAAAAGATAATAATAATTCTTAGAGTCTGCCAAAGTTGCAAGGTTTAATGATCTGCTTGTTCTTCACCTGAAGAGTGGAAGATAGTGGGGTAAGCTACGAAGCTTAGTGGCTAATATAGTTATAGCTATTAGCGACGAATCACACACACAACCAAACATATACATAAATTTATATCACATATAAATATAACAATCGGATTATTCACAGTTCAAGCTCACAGATAACATATTATTTATCAAATCAAATCATGTATTTTTCAATCATCAAAACATAGCCTTCAGTCATATAGCGTTTTTAACAAATTAAAGCAAAATGCACATATATAATGGCTTGAGAGAATCCCATGGAACGAAATGGAAAAACCGAAGTTTACACCGAAATGAGTCCATTTTCCAGAGCTCATATGTCACAAGCAGGCAGCTAGGAGAAGGCTATAGGTCAACGTGCACATGACGAATTAAATGGAATCTCTCTTGCCCGCATAAGCAAATTTCTGATGCTTACATATTTCATATCATATTCATATTTTCATGCAATTTGTATTTTTCTTCTTCTTATTAATTCCAAAAGTAGTAAAGTCTTTCAAAGCAAACATGATACCAATCACAGATTATTTTTCCCACATTCACAATGATAAAAAGGTAAGCATTTAGGTACACATACAAGCAAAAAATAATTCAGCTCATCAACATAACAACTATAAACATATTACCCATGTATTTACTTGTAACTCCAAGCTCAAACTTGTCTTTCTTCTTGTTCATTCCCTCGACTTTCTCAGTTCCCTTCAAACAAACATATTTCCATTCAAACTAATATACAAATAGAAAATCCTTAAAGTTCTAATATCCAAGAATGAGCTTAGACTTAATCTACCCTTGATTTAACTAGGCTAAACTAACTAATATCTAGTAGAAAATCCATGAAAATTAAAACAGATTTTTTCTTTCCTTTCTCCATTCATTTTCAGCACATATACTTATTCTCACTAGTTTCTTCTTCTACCAAAGTAAGAAGAAAAGATAGGGGATACCTAAAAATTTTCAGTTGAACCATTTTTCTTTCTTCTTCTTTCTCCTTTTTTCTTTCTTTCTTTCTTCTTCTTTTCTGGTTCGGTTTCTGCTTCTCTTCTTCCACTTCTTCCTACATTTTTCTTCTCTCTTTCTTTCTTATTTTACATGACTCTCTCTTTTTCCCTAACCTCTCAAACACATCTCTCCCTTACACGACTCTCTTCCTCTTTCTCTAGTTTCTTCTAGGTTCTTCTTTTCTTTCTTTCTTAACCTCACGAACACGTCTCTTTCTTTCTTATTATTTTTTTTCCAGCACTTCACTCACGAACCCTTCATTTATTCTTCTCTTATTAATTTAAAACAAACTCTAATCTTCCAAACTTACCCTTCCATATTTACTCTAATACCTTCTAACTCCTTAACCTAATTCCAACACTTCCATTTAATCCATGCAACTATATGTAATTAAAAATATTCATAAATAAACTCCATAAATTTTTAATTCAAGAATTCTAATTTTTACTCATAACTAAATGCCAACAACTTCTTATTTAATAATTCTAACTTCCAAGAAAAGTTCGGGGTCTAACACTTTTTCCTTTATGTTTAGTTTAAAATTGTTAGCAATTTTTTTATCTTTTCTGAATTTATACCTTAGTTGATACAATTTATACCTGCACCTATGTCAAATAAAGTAATAGTATCAATTTCAAAATCTTTATTTATTTTAATAGTAAAATTGATTATACATTTCTAAAAGTTATTTGGTTAGTATAAAAAGAAAATCATCAACTAATTTTTCATTATTGTTTAATTCAAATTTTGATTTATTTTTCATCTATAACTTAATTCTTTGGTTTTAATTTATTGAAGTAATTTTTTGATCATTTCTCTATCTTCTTATTATTTTTGTATTAAGAATTTTAATTTTTGTTTTATGATGTTTTTTTTATTTAGACTATATACGGTTATTTGATAATTTTCCTATTTCCTTGTCTTCATCTAGGATATTTGTTAGCTTTTAAGAGGATGAAGAGGTAGTGTGGAAGTTCTAAGACTGGTTTTAAAGGATTGTTGTAACGTTTTAAGATAGTTTTTGTTTTTGCAATTAAAGGACTTGGATATCATTTATAATTTCTGAAATAATTTTTTTGGTCTTTTGTTAATATATTAATTTATATTTCTTCTTCCATTTCATCTTTAGGTTCCTTCTAAAATTCTAAACTTTTAAATTTTGTACTAATTCTATAATATTTAGTTTT
Organism: Erythroxylum longipes; assembly: GCA_027563885.1. NCBI lineage: Eukaryota > Viridiplantae > Streptophyta > Magnoliopsida > Malpighiales > Erythroxylaceae > Erythroxylum > Erythroxylum longipes. The sequence continues at coordinate 5,544 of JAOQMS010093888.1, read as the reverse complement.
ATGTCCTTTTTTACCACATTTAAAGCATATTATATTTCCAAACTATAAAAAGCAATGAAAATTGCTTTATTTATTTTATTTGAGTATTTGGGCTTTAGGACATAAAAGGAATAAGGTATGTAGCACCTTTAAGTATTCATTTATCTAGAAGGTTACATCTTTCCATTTTATAGAACTTAGTACTACCATATTAGTCTTTGTTAAATAAGTTTGTAAAAATAAGATTTCTCCTTTTTGAATATGCATTAAAGCTTTAGAGGAAAAAAGTTGTGTTCATAATTTTATAGTGAATTTTATAAATTAATGCTAAAAGAATCAATCCTAAGTTCATCTTATAATTATGGTTTCTTTTTACAATACCAAAACATTTAGAATATTTGTATCCTTAAAGGAGATTGTTATATAGGGATAAAATAGTAAAAAGAAATATGACCATTATAAAGACTATATTATGCTAAACTTAAAAGGAAGACTAGAAAGTCATAGAACCTAGTATTTATTTATTTTTTTAAAAATGAATAAATTGTAGTAACATTAGCAAAAGTTATTCAACATTACAATGAGGTTTATGAAACTGACTGTTTGTCAATTTATAACATGCTTAAAAAGGTAGAATAAAGATAAAAACATATCAGCTTAGTTACAAGATTGATACAACATATTAATCATAAGTTCCATCTATTTTTCATGTCAAGTGAGAGAATTTTGTGCATTTTTTTTAATAACAATAGCTTTAATCCAGTTGACTATCTTCAAAGCTAGTTGGTACTTGTCTTTTGTAATCTTCTTATACAATCTATTGTTTCTTTCTTTCCAGAGAGTGTAAATGGTGGAGCTGAATGTTGCTTTGAGCAATATGGCATTTTGCTTTCCATGTTTTGTATGGTTGATGAACCAATTCAAAGCTTCCTCCTATACATATATGCAATTGTCCAGTCCTAACATATGTTGGATTCTTCCCCAAACTACTTTTGAATATTTGCATTGAAAGAAGAGGTGATTTCTGTGTTCAATAACTTCTTTGCATAATTCACAAGTTGTATCATTGGTGCTAAACCATCTACTCTTGGTCCTAAACCTATTTTTGATCACTAGCTAAGTGATTATTAAGACTTTAGGATTTAAAGTTTGTTTCGATAGAAGGTTGTACCATGGAACTTCTGCTGAACTATTTGTAATCATTCTATGACATGATTCATTTATGAATCTTCCACTCAAATTGGGAGTCCAAATGATGAGGTCTTCTTCGTTACTTTCGATCAATTGTGGTAAGTGTCCAATAAGTAAGTGAAAATTTCCAAACTCCCACACCAATCACCATTCAGTATTAGAGAGGATACTTTGAGGTTCCATGGAATTTTATTCCTCAAATGGCTGAGATCATTTCTTTGTATAGAGGGGCTTGCATATGACCAATTATCAAACCAGAACCATGTATTTTCACCGTTTCCCAGCTTATGTTTAATCCAAGGATACACCATACCTTTCAATTTCAACAATTGGTTAAGAATCCAAGAAACCTCTCATGTACAAGTAATTTGTTAGAAATTCAGGTTTTTGAGGGGGTATTCATAAATCCATTTGATCTAAAGGGCCTTTTGTCTATTAAAGCCTCCAAATTCTCTTGCACCTCAGCAACTTTTGAATTGTTATGATGGATATAATTCCAAGTCCACCTTGATCCTTGGGGGTAGTGACTTCACTCAATTTAACCTTATCATTTTTGGAATTTTCTGCTTTGCCAATCCATAAGAATGCTTTCATAATTATGTCTATCTCCTTTATCACCTACTTTGGCTGAGCAATATGTGTAGTCCGGTGAATATACAAACTACTTAGGACTGAAATAATGAGTGTTAGTCTAGCAGTATATGAAAGGAATTTGTTTTTCCAAGCATTTATTCTTGCTTCGATCTTTTCAATGAGTGGGTGACAATCAAAGAATTTAGTTTTAGAAATGGTGATTAGTACTCTGAGGTATCTTAACGGAGTTGGATGTACATTGAGCCCTGCAATTCGACTAAGTTCTTCTTGGTTATTAACATCAAAGGAGATATAAAAGTAGCTTTTGTTAAAGTTAAACTTTAGACTCGAACACTCTGAGAACACTGTCAGCACATTGAGCATTACGTTTGTAGAATAGGAATCTACACCATAGAGAAGCATTAGATCATCTGCATAAATGAGGTGTTTTAAACTAACTTCTCTACATTTATAGTGATATTTGAAACCTGGATGATATAAGTTTTACTCAAGAATCTAGTAGCCCTTCCATTGCAAGGGTGAATAGATAGAGGGATAAGGGATCTCTTGTCTAATCCCTTTTACATTTTTAATATGTTTAGTGGGAAGAACATTAACCAGCACACTAATTTAAGAGGATTGTATTCAAGTCATGATCAACTTCACAAATATCTCTGGCAATTGCATTACTGGAAGACATAACTGTATAAATCCCTAGCTGACTATATTAAAGGCTTTATAAAAGTTAATTTTTAGCATGCAACTTTGGATTCTCTTCTCTAAGTTATACTCCTTGATTAGTTCTTTAAGAGAAGAATGTTATCCAAGGTTTTAAAAACTAGACCAGACCGACCGGTTAGACCGAAAATAGTCTAAACCGGCCAGTTATTCAGTCTAGTTTCAATTAATAACCCTTGTGTTGATAAACCAGCTAGTTTATCAAAGAACCGGCCGATTTTTCAATGAACCAGTTAATTGAAATATGATAAAACCTCAAATTCTGACAAGAACTCTCTTCGCCTCACTCAATCACTCTCATCACCTCCACCATCTTCTCTTCTCTCTCTTCAGATTTAATCGCAGCAAAATCATCTTTCTTTTTGCCATCTTCGCCAGATCTCGCCATTTCTGGCCATCTATCATCTTCGCCAGACTCTTAAAAAACGAGAGTCTCTCTGCTCACCACTACTCTCTTCTCTTCGCAGATCTTATCTCCTCCATCTTCTGTAGGTAAATTTCTTGTCTACGTTTGGTTTTACCTTTGATTTATTTTAAGGATATTGCTAATTCTTTTTTGTATCTTTGGTTTTGTGATTTAGGTATTTCTGGGTAGTGTGGGTCATGTGAGAGAGAGAGAAGGAATCGGACAAGCTCCAAACTTTGGACACTGTAAGTGAAATCCAAATAAGTTATTCCTAAAACAAATTTGATGAATTTGGTTTCTGCAATCCTTTTAATTTCTTCTGGAACTCAGCTAAATGAGTTGTGAAATCCATGAAATGAGTTCTGGAACTAACATGTGATTAATTTCATGAATATCCAACTCCCCAATTGAAACAACCCTTTGTCCCATTTGGAATGAGCAAGGATCTGAATCCTATAATTATCTCTATGATGACTTAACTTCATACAGATATAGGTAGAATAGCAGAAGCTTCTCACAATTCATACCATGCCTCACTATTTCTCTCTCTGTCTGAGATGCTGATTAAACGTTGCAAACAGTCACCTCAACACTGTGGCTTCAACTTGAATCTGAGAGTTTGCTTTGGAGTGAAATACAGAATTTGTTTTGGAGTGAAATATCAATTCTGGACTATGTTATTTATTATTTAAGTTTCAGATATGTTAGGAGATAATGAAATACAGAATTTGTTTTGGAGTGAAACTGTGTTATTTAAGTTTTTGATATGTTTAAAAGATAATGATATGTACCAACTATAGAAGAACTCTACTTTATTCATAGTTATTGATTAATTAGTCTTCTTTAAGGTTGTGTTATATATACAATTTTGAATGAAAACTACACTTACAATATTTTGGCAAGATACAATTTTGAAGTGGCGCAAGTAATTGCTAGAGCAAAGCATAGAAAGTGAGTGTATTTAGTCTTCTGTGTATGTATGTGATTTGATTTCTTTCATTCATCATTCTGCTGTTAGTTTGTTTCAATGTATGTGAATTGATTTCATTCACCGTGTATGTGATTACTAATTTGTGTTAGTCTTTAATGTGCCTTTTTAAAAATTTCCTAGCAAAACGATGAACTCACTTGTCAGCATAAGTTTTCAATTAAAAGAATTTGATTACCTAGAAGATGACACTTAAAAGAAGAAAGATCTTGAAATTAACAGAGTTGTAAAAACTGAAGTGACAATTGTGTATTATTTAACATATTAAAGTAGTAGTTACTTTTTTGTGAAAAAGAAAAATAAAGAGAAATTTTGAATCTAAAGCTATATGTGGTTTAGTTAAATAATACATGAATTTAGGTAAATCTAGAGTTTCAACTGATGCTGAGAAAAAGAACCTAAAGAAGTTGGTGAACCACTGCTTCTAAGATTGCATGCTTCCCCTTCCATAGCTTACCCACCTCATATCATACAGATCCAATGGAGCAAGTGGGTCTTATTATTGCCTTCTCATGAATCACTATTCCTTCTTTCTCTTTTAGTTTGATATTGTGCGTTTTTGATTCGTTTTTCAAGATTCATTTATTGACTATTGCAAATATTTCTCATACATATGTAACCAAAGGCAGATATTAATTAGAGGTCCACTTCCTTCTATGTTCTATCTCTTTAATCGTTTAAATAAATGCAAAAACACAAAGTTATAGACTTCAAAGATTGGTTTTGTATTTTCTGAAATTAGTCACATGCATGAGAAAGAGATTAAAGGACAATTTTATATATTTACAATTTACCTTAGTCAATGAGATAAGGTTTATAAATTATTTAAAAAGGGTATCCTAAAGAACAATTTTAAGCTTGTGAGTTGTAACTGTTGATGACAGAGAATTATTTTAAGTAGGAGACTTTTGTCCTGACCATAGTATACCTAATTCTTTTTTATACTTTTTAGTTTAAATCATAATGGAGAATAAAATATCATTAGAAAAAGATTTGATGAATATCGCATCATCTACTCATGGTAAGTCCGATCCAATATAGAATTATTTTTCTTATTCTCAAGCGTCGAATATCCAATATAACTGTATGTTTTACGATAGAATATTTAAAGGGGGAGGAATTTATAGAATGAAATAACATCTTGTTGGTATTAAGAGTAATATTGCTTCTTGTAAAAAGGTACCACTTGATGTGCATGACATGATTAGAAAATATTTGCAACAACAAGTAAAAAGAAAAAGGAAAATAAAGAGGCTCATGATATATCTTTTGGAGATGATGAAACACCACAAGTATTAGAAAAAGGAAAAAGAAAAGCTAAAATTGACATAGATTCTTATTTTTCTCCAAGAACTACTCCTGGTTCTCAACCTAGTCTAAAAAGTTTTATGGTTGATAAGGATGTTATTTTGCGATGTAAAAGAGCATGGGCTAGATGGTTCTATCATTCATGTATTCCTTTAAGTGCTTTAAATTCACCATATTTTTAAGAAGCAATTGATGCTAAAACAGCAATAGGTCCAAGATTTAAGGTACCATCTTATTATGAGTTACGTGTGCCTTTGCTTTAAAATTTAAAAAAGGAATGTCAATTAATTGTGGATACATATAAATCTAGTTGGGAATCAACAGGATGCACTATTATGGCAGATGGGTGGACTGATCAAAG
>JAOQMS010093830.1:0-19344 GCA_027563885.1 Erythroxylum longipes | reverse complement strand
GGTGTAAAGATATTCAACCTTGATCTTGGAAGTGAAAATCAAGTAAGTCATGTTCTAAGTTTTATGGGTACCATAAATGATTGTTTGGAACTTGTTTAAGGTTTGTAAATTGTTAAGCATTTAAAAAAAAGTTGCAGCAATAAGAGAAAAGTTGCAGCAGTGAGAAAGAGTAGAAAAAATGGTGATGTCCGTAAATGAGTTTTGTTTTTGATGTTTGAATTTAATCTTGATTCTTGAGTTGTTTTTAGAGTGATTTGACTTGGAAAGGGAGTATAAATATAGATGAAATAAGCTAGAGATAGTGTACAAATAATGGATTAAAGAAGAAGAAGAAGAACTATACGTGTATGATATTAGTGTTTAAGTCTAGCTATAAACAACTTGATTCTTTTTATGATAACTTTTTTTTGTTACACTTCAAATGACTTGCTAGTAGAATCAATACATTGTTAAGACATTGTTTTTCCTCCCTATGACAAATTATACTCACCTGAAATGATTTTTAAAAAAAAGAGTGATTGAATGAAAGTGTGGAAGTCTGCTGGAATGTTAAGAACTGGAGTATTTTCATGATCATACTTCGATTTTATAATTATAACTTAAGCTGTAGATATCTGAATGAGCTGATTTTTAAATCATATTAAACTAGAGACATATTTCTACAACTTTTATGAAGAAGTCAAATTTTAACTCTGTCTCTATGATTTCAAAATTGTTATGTAATTGAGTCTCAGTTTAGGCTATAGCACTATCAGGGACAGAAATCTTGTTTTGTGGTTATTGAATAAACTGTATTGATGTGAACCAAATTAGGCTGTATTGTCTTCACCAAATTGTAACTTATTCTCTTATATTTAAATTGGTATAAATCTTGTAATTTTTGGATATCTGAGCTGAAAGATATGAGTTGTACAATTACAGGGTATGATCATGTACTAGCCAAAAGTTCAAATGCGCATAGTCTGTGGTATTTTGTGCATAACTCATTGAATACTAAATCAAATTGGATGATCTTGGAGTCACTAGAAACTTAAGACACTATAAAACAACTTTACAGAAGGAAGTGTTGCCTAATTATGTCATTTACCCTATCAGATTAATTATGTAAAATTGACCCGAAATTATATGGGTAGAAAATCTGAAGTAGTCAATTAGGTTATGATATTGATTTCACATTGTTTTATTTTGGCCCAAAATTGAAAGTACCAAATGTTATTAATGAGGGCTTGATATCTGATCAATTAATGATGAAAATTACAATAAGAGACCCAAAATTGTCATGAACATGCATTGTACATATTCAGTATACATAAATGTGCATAAATGAGTATATAATTGTGCAATATTGTGATATGTGAATGTGTTGTCTGTATAGAGGAACACACTGAACGACAGTATCCAGGCATTGCCAGTACTTCAAGGATATAGCTGTTTGGAGCATACTGTGAGTAACCTAAGATGGTCTCACCATGTTGTTTTGTACTTTATTGAACTGTATTGGGATCTTATTGAATTGTACTGAATTGTGTTGATTGTTTACTGGATTCCGGACAACATTCATCCGAGGCATTTTGATGCATGAGAATGATATTGGAAGTGCTACTTGAATGTGAATGTGTCTGCCTAAATGATTTTCTGATTCTCAACTAAAAGGTTGAATGCCGGACCTAGTCCGATGACCGCTACTACTGTGACTGTTACTGTAATTGATAATGTGACTGATATACTGTTATATTACATGCAAATGAAAGTGATTAAATTGATGACTGAATTGTGGCATGCACTTCATTCCAATGCATGTAATATAAAGGAGTTGTGACTGATGTGGCTACTGATAATGTTACTGATATGAGCTTTAAGCTCCCGCATATGTGGTTCGAGCCTATGGCTCGTTATGATCAAAGAGTCACTGACTGACTGACTGAACCTGATAATTCGGGATACTGTAAAAGCACACCATCACAACAATATAAAAATGAATGTGAGTCTCATACATATCGCATCTGCATATAAATTGATTTCATTGAATGATTTGCAAAGCTGTGTGAATGTCGTTATATGATTGAACTGTTTAACTGAGAAATGATTTATCTGTGATAGTATTTGATACTTGTCAAGTGGCTTTGAACTGTGTGATTACCTATTATAATTGATCTTGTTTTATGAAATAAGTGAACCATCGAGGATGGTTACTCTACTGAGTTTGCAAAACTCATCAAAATTGCACCGTTGCTTTTCAGGTTCGAGAGTGAGACAACTTAGCTTCTAAGACTTTGTAGAAGCATATTTTGTGCAGTTGTTATGGTCAGATTTGGTTCAAAGGTCAGTCAGCTGGGAATGAGGACTTAGTTATTTCTTTTGAGTTTATAGTATGTGGTGTGCACTGAGTTGTTTTTGTTCATAGGACAATGTTGTATAAACATGGATGATATTGTGCTATATGAAACAATGTAAATCATGGTTTGATATAAAGTGATAACATTTGTTTAAAATCTGTGACTGATGATTTAGTGTAGGATGCCATGTTATGTACAGTGAAGGTGAGATAGTTAACATGTTATTTCTGACAGGCATGTACATGTGTATCTGACGGACACAGGTGCATATGTCAGTTGGGAATGGGGTGTTACAATAAGTGAATAAGATGGGGTCCCTAGTTTCAGTTTATCAATGTCAGAATATATATAGGCTAGTTCCAAACCAATTCATCCTGTCAAATTTTAAGACATTATTATGAATGGTTAACCACAAGATGAAAGAATGTTTTGGGGCTTTTATGCCTAAGCCAAATCATTTTATGTCATCTTTCTTCATGATTACTTAAGGAGAGTAAACTTGTACAAGATAAAGTAGTGAATCTTTTAGAAGATTCTCTATAGCAAACAATTCAGTCTTCTTTATCTTAATTAGGCTGATAATTGGTGAAGTTAGATAGTATATGGTTTAAAATTTTTAAATAATGCCAGATTCTCTTAGCCAAGATTGGTAGGCAGCATTGAATCAAATTTTAGGTGGAGTGTAGGCAAAGTTGTCCCAACTTCATCCAATTGTTAAACAAAAAATTGGTTTTCTTTCTATTATCGATTATATGCTTCATCTTCATTCCTACTACCTTCTTTATACTTAAGATTAGTTTTTTTGTTTTAGAGGAGTTGGATAATGATTTCATTATCTATAAATTGGATTCTTTGATATATTTCTCATTTATCCACTTAACCTAAAGAGTTTCATTCTCATTATAAAGTCCCTAGATTCTCTTAGCCGTGAGCACTTTGTTTATCACTCTCATTGATTTTATTCTTAGTCCTCCTTGCTCTTTAGGCTTGCAAATATCTTTCTATTTGACCTTATGGCTCCTTTTGTTATATCCTATTCTACTCCATAAATAATTCTTAAGGATTCTTTCTGTTTCTTTGATTATCTTAACTGGCATTATTATATGAGAGCTCCAATAGATGTTCATACCATTGAGGATTGAGTTTATCTATTGAATCCTTCCAGCATAAGCTTATTAAACATCTAGCAGCTAGTTATTTTCATGATGGAATCATATTCAGGTTTACAATCCTGATAGGTTAGCTTAAAGGTTGATATTGGTAATTCTAGGTATTTGATATGAACTCTAAATAGTTATAGTCTTAATACTTAAGTCAAAGTCTGTTCCAACTAATATAAGGTCCTGAAGATAATGATTTTGTTGTTTTCTTTATTTAGGATCAGTCTAAACATCCCTACAAATTCCTCTAGACATTTTAATAATAACAAAATAAATTACAAATCAACACCATTTAAAAGCAAGAGATCATTAAAAAATGACAAATTAATAAGTTTAGTTCTTTTTCATTTGTAATGAAATCTAGAGTGTCTTCCTTGTGCAATACTATGGTCTATCATTCTTAATTAAACCTATATTATTAATGCAATCATGTATGAAGACAGGGGATCTCCTTGCCTAACTCCTTTTTCTCCTTTGAAAATCTTTGCAGCTTCCCCATTTACTAATATAATAATGAAAGGTTAGATATACATTGATATATCCAATTTACAAATTGAATAGGGAATCCAAAATCATATAGAGTATAGTGAAGAAACTCCCAATTAAATAATTCAAAAGCTTTTACAAAGTCAATCTTCATATAAAAACTCTTTATGGTTATATTGGTATGGTAATCTTCAAAGATTTTTTGTGCTACAAAAAAATCTCCTACGCTCCTCCCCATAATAAAACCAAATTGAGAAATATTGATTAAATTTCATTAAAGGTTTAAGTCTTAAGGAAAGGATTTTAGATATAATTTTTTTAAGGAAGTTACAACAGGAAATTGGTCTAAAATCAATAAAAGAAGTAAGATTGGGGTTTTGGGGATTAAGCAGAGGAAGGTCTTATTTAGTTTTTTTAGAAGTGAACCTAAGTTAAAGAATAATCTAACCATACTGCAGATATTCTTTTAAACAAATTCCATGATTTTTGAAAGAAAAAAGCAATTGAGCCCTTCGAGTCTGGAGGGTTTATTAGGGTTAAATTTAAATATAGCATTTTTTATTTCAGAGTTGGAGATTGGTGCAAGCTGGTATTATGATTGAGTTTGGTTCAAGGAACGAGAAATGAATTTTAAGAATTAGAGTATTGAGATTAAAGCAGGATTTGGGGATCCTAGAAAACACTGGAAATGATTTTAAGCTTCTTGACTCAAGGCACCATGATCAAATCATGCTGATCCATATGAGTCCAAAATTCTAGAGATTTTGTTTATGTTTCTTCAATTTTGAATGCATTTGAAGAAGTATGCTAAATTTGAATCTCCTTCCCACATATAGTTTACCCTGAATTTTTATCTTAAAAGAGAATTGCAAGCTTCCAAAGAGGCTAGAGACGAAAATAGTTTAGCTTCCTCCTTGTTTTTCAAATCTTGGTTCCTAGGATCTTCATATAGTTCAAACTGAAATTTGTATAATTCCTATATAGATTGCTCTAACTCCTGTTGTAGATCCATTTTGAAGTATTATTGTTAGAGCTTCTAAGTCTTCCATGATAAATTTTAATTTGGTGACCAATTTGTATTATCTAAATCCATCCACTAGTCTAATCAAGCCTTGGATGATGATGCTTTCATAAGCCTCCATCTCGGTAATAAAGTTAAAGAACCTAAATGTGGTTATTAAGCTCTTAATATATTGCTCCATATTAATTTCTATAAGGGAATGATCAAAAAAATAAGGATTATTAAACCAGAAAATGGATTTTTGTAATTTTGTCATCTAGTCCGAATTGGTTAGTCATTTATCTAGTTTCTTTCTTATGAAATAAATATTTGCCTATTTATTCGACCAAGTGAACAAGTTCCCTCGAAATGTGAGATTATCTACTCCTGAATTGCTTAGACATTCTTTAAGATCATCATCCATTTTCCCTATATTGTTTACTAAACCTTCAACTTTTAAAAGACGGAGTATACAGTCGAAATCTCATAATACAGTCCATAGATCTTTAATGTTTTTAGCTAGCTCCTCAGTATCCTTCTATAATTGTTTATTTGAAAAATATGATTTACAATATATACAAACATAATTTGTGACTTTTCTTGCAATAGCATTGAGTTAACCTTCATATATAATTGTTATTCCAATTACTTGATTGAAAACTTGAATAACTTTTGGTTTATATGCTACAATTATTCTTCCCAACCTATAAGAGGTATGGTTAGATAGTGTTTTCCATTGTTCTCCTAAGAAACCGAGACCTTTATCTAAAGTTGACTCCTTGATCTCAGTTTTCAGTAAGCCTATTATGCTAGTATTTTTCTCCTTGTTATAATTTCTTGTTACTTATTGCTTTATGGGGTAGTTTAAGCCCCTTAAGTTCTATTCTACAATCATAATGTGTAAAGGCTTAATAAGCCCTTCCCTTTTTATTTTCTGTTGGATATTCTTCTTGAATTTTGCCTACGACTACATTTCTTATATTATGTTTCCTCAGTATAAAGTATTTCGGAATCTGAGTTTATGTTCATTTGAGGGTTGTTTTCATGTATGTTGGATTCTAGAGTGTGGGGAATTATGTGTTCTAGCTTAAATGTAGTGATGGACAAGGTACATTATGATTTTTAAGAACTTATGGATCATTGGTATAGGGGGCTATGGTTGTTAGTTCAGTTCAGTTTAAGTGGGGGTTTATATAGGGGAATTTTTAGTGTTTGGAACATCTGTTTTTTTGGTATCCATTTTTGTTGATGGATGGTTGGTTGGTGATAGTCATAAGATATAGGTTGTGTGTTTATGTTGATAGGTAGATTCGCCTGAGGGTTAAGTTCTAATGGGGATTGGCCTATTTCAAGAGTGAAAGTTCTTGGCTTCCAAATTTTTGGTATTAGTATTTGGTCAGGTTTCCAGGGATAGCTAATTGAGATTTTTATTGTTATGATGTCTCCTTCTTCTCCCAATCTTTTAACTAAAAGTATTTTGGAAAGTTTTAATTTCCTATCTACTTTTACACACACTTCTGCAAAACTTGTTCTCTTCATTGCTACTATTTGCTCATTTAACTTTATAGGTTTCCCGATTACACTAGCTAATATACTTATTATTGTCCAATATTCTAATGGAATACTATGAAAACATATCCATAAAAGTATTATGTTTTGTGAGTTTTTATCAAGTCTCATACATAGGGCCCATTCCTTTAAAAATAATGGTTTCCCTCTCCAATGTCATGGTCCAGGTTCCATAACCATAGTTATTCATGCAACATTTTTAAATCTGATATGAAGTAGTTTTATTCGGTTGTAAAGACTTATTCTAGTCCACATTTGCTCTAAAGTGCTTCTATCAATGCTTTAATAGCTAGAAAAATAGGTCTTTTATTTAGAACAAAACCCACTAACATTGTTTTCCATTTGTTTGCTTCAACTTAAAGGATCTTAACTAAAGGTGATAATATTATGGAGTCCTTTTAATGTGAGCACAACTATGGTACTTTGTAAGAGAAGTAGAAATGTTTATATGGAAAGAAGAAGGTTGACTTGGTTAAAACAATACATGAGAAAGAGCATAAACAGATTGAGAAAAAGAATCGCAAGTATGCACAAAAAGAAAATAAAGGTAGAAAGCAAGTTCTCTTCGAATCAGGTGATTGGGTTTGGGTGCATATGCGAAAAGAAAGGTTTCCACAGCAAAGGAAGTCAAAAATTGATGCAAAGGGTGATGGACCATTCCAAGTGTTGGAACACATCAATGATAATGCATACATGATAGACTTGCCAAGTGAGTTTAATGTTAGTGCTACTTTTAATGTTTTTGACTTATCTCCTTTTGAATTTGATTCAGATTCGAGAACAAATCCTTTTAAAGAGGGAGGGGATGATGTGAGCACGGCCATGGTACTTTGTAAGAGAAGTGGAACCAAAGATTAGCTAATAATGCCAGAGGGACCAATAACAAGATCAAAAGCTAAGAAGTTCAAAGAACCGCTTTAATCCTACATGGACCAAATTATAGATAGCATGGAATCTCAAGAGACAATGAGGGTCAATGGCATCATAACTAACCAAGTTGCACAGAATGTGCAAGACGACTTTCATTTTTGTTTAATTAATTATTTTATATTAGAAGCATAACTTTCGGTAGCCCATTACTTGTCTTGGGCTTGTTTAAATCTTTTTGGTTTAATGGGTTGTATTTTAGAAATATTAGTTTGGGCTTTAATTATTTTGGTGGGAGGCCCATCTTTAAAGGCCTTTTTCATAGTTAGGGTTCTATCTTTCAAGGGGTATAAATACATCATAATAAACATTGTCTAGAAATTCTTTAAGGGAGGATTTTCTTGTCTTCTTCTATCGCATCAAGAATATAATTCTTATCAAGGTAAACACTTGTGACAAATTTCTATTCTTATTTTCAAATTAACCTTATTATATGTGTTTCCTTTCATATAATTGAATGGGGGTTCATTAAGGTTGGAGATTTCATCTTATACCTATTCTATCCAAAGTCTATGTTTAAGGAGTATTGGGTTCTTTAGTGTTGGGGTTAAGCATCACCTTTATTTCAGGAATTAGCTTTAGCTTCCCCGAGGGTTTTCTATCATTTACTACCATGTTCCAAGCTTTAGGACGACGAGGGGTTGGAAAGACTTTCACATAAGTAGTTCAAGAAGGATGTGGGTTTGGAATGGGTATAAGAGTGAGATTGCTTGAGAGAATGGGTAGGGAGGGTTGTGTTAGAATTTGAGTAAAAGGTTTTGCAACAAAGGAACAAAGTTTCCATTCCTCTTTTCTGATAGGGATGAGAAATCTATCTTGGATGAAAGTATAGGTGGGATTAGATCAAGAGTTACTATTAAGAATTCATCCAGTATGCATGCATGAGTATCCGCAAACTATTAGAGTGTTTAAGAGATGTAAATTTCCATTAAAGTTAATGAGAATATACCATTATCAGTTTTAGGGGAAGGAAGAGGAGGAGCATTGGATTGATTATTGGAGGGGCTAGTGTAGATGATGGTCGGAGTAGTGGATGTGAAGGAATGGGGTCAAAGTTATAGGGGTTAGTGAGGCTAATGGAAGGGATTGAAACATGGAGGCTGGTGGATGAGATTGAACAAGAATATTGTTAATAGTTAATATAATGAAATCATTGTCAAAGTTTCTTAAAACATATGAAATGGGGAAACTCTTTTCAAGGTGAAAAGTATGTAAAGATATGGAAAAACTACCTTTAGCTATTTTAAAATTTTGCATTAGTTATAAAATAGTGATCACATTTAGGAATAACTAAAAAAGGACAATGATCCATAACAACTACAAGACTTTATGTCCTATAAATTTTTGAGCAAGTTAAAGTTAAGTTCTTTTGTTTCTTAAGCTTTTGAACTACCTAAATTCATAATGTTATTATAGCTAATATAAGAACATTACATATATTTTTCACTTATAAACATATGTTTCTTCAAAACTTGTTAAAAGTATAATTTCATATAATACTTTATCTATGTTCTAAGATGTGTCCGTTGTTCTAATTCTCATGTAATTTAAGAATATTAAAAAGAATATTTTAATTTACTGCAGTATAAAAGGATTCAATTCTCAATAATGAGGCATGCTCTTTATTTCACTATCTAGTATTTATAGCTTAGACAACTTCAGATTTCATAAACTTGACTTTAGAGTCACTATGTTAGCACTAAAAAAATTAATACAATCTGTCACATTTTATTAATAAAACGTCGCCAATTGTAAAGACTTTTAGTGACGTTTTAAAAACATCATGAAAAGTTTGAATTTTTCGTGACATATTATGAAAACGTCTCATAATTGTGACAATTTTTGTGATGTTTTATGAATAAAACATCGCGAAAACAAAACCACGACATTTTGTTAAAGAAAATGTCACAGAAGGCTTAGTTAAAACGTTCTGCTATAGGAGCATCTATAATGACGTCGTTTGGTTTTAAACCAAATGATGTCGTTTTGGTTTTCTTAAAACCTCTACCCCAGTCCCCTTTCCCCTTTCCCCCTACCTACGCACTGCATGTATGGTTTTTAATTTGCTACCGATCGTTAGAGCTACATCGTTGTCGAGCTTCTCCTCCCTCCATCTGACCTTTAATTGTCACAATCTATTTGTTACCTTCTGACAGTTCCCACATCTTGTTCTTTGATTTGGGCTTCCAATGTCTCTCCCTTTTCTTCAGTTTTAGCTTTAAGCTTCATTTTCTATAATACCCATTAAGCTTTCTACTGTTGTTGTGTTGTGTCGTTTTAGCTATGCGATTGTTGTTAATGTTCTAGTCTCTACGTACTAGTCATAGAAGTGACTAATCTTCTTGGATTTTCTTGGTCTTTGAGTGGGTTAAGTTGAATTTACAGCTACTGCAGCTTGTTTTGGTTTCTATTTGTGATAATGGGGTGTACATTTGCTTTCTTGGGCTTGGTAGGTGTTCATTTTTAGGGTTTTGAGTGTTCTGTGGTTGATAGATAGATGGGTTTTGGGTGTTTAGTGTTATAGATTTTAGCTAAGGATTGGATGTCTCTACGTTTTGGCTTCATTTAGTAACATGGGATTATTTCTACTGTTACTTTGATCCCTGGGAGTGTTTCTTCTGTTCTAAGTATATCGAGGTAATTGAGACTTTTAACAACTTATTTGTGCTGAGTGACTTGTTCTTTTGTGAAATGTTTTTAAGTTCCTTGGTCATTACTAATCTAGCTCAATTTAGCAATAGCTTGGGAAAATGTTGTTAGAAATGTATGAAGAATTGTGACAGTGACCTTCTTGTGGTTGAATCCATTTTATTCATGTTAGTAATGAAATGGATAGTTTTAGGATTGCTTATGCAGGAATTTTCTTAACTTGTATTATAAAGGTTGAGGTTGAATAAAGCTTATTTGACATCCAAAACATAAAACATTAGTGAAGAATTCTTTTTATGATAGGAAAAGGGATTCTAAAATAAAAATTGCAAGCTCATATAGGGTCTTTAGGAAAAAGGTTAGCTTAAGATTTAATGGTGTGCAAGTCTTCTATATCTATAAAGATAACACCTTCAGTATTCTTGATCCCATTATAACATAATTTCTTAAGCTCCAGCTTCATTTTTTGAAGCTTTCTCAAAAGGCTAAGCCTTTTTTAATAGCCTCCATAAGGCCTTCAGTGTATATAAGAAGTTATTGATTGATTATATTAAATGGGGATCTATAAGATTCAAACATTGTTCCAATTACCATCTTAGTTGGACAATGATTAGATTAAAGAGGGTGTGAAAGTTACCATGTCAAACTTGTACCTTGAGAGCCATAAGGGGTTCATTAAGGTATGCTCATTTTTTTTAATCAACTAGTTATTCATCTATCTGTCGCTATAGGTATAAAGAAATCTATCAAATTTGAGGTCAAAAATTTGATCTATGCACAAACAGTTGAGGAAGTTTTCATTTTTGCAACTATTATTCAATCTTTCTCCTTGTGCCTCTTGCAAAAATAAATTATAATTGAAATACCATAATACTAACCAAGTCTATCTAATGGAGAGTCGTATTGATTTCATATCATCCCTTGAAATTCATAATTCACTACATAAACAAAAGTAATCTCAATAGTTTTTAGCTTCAGCACAAACTACAAGATGAATAAATTGATCGGAGGCTATTTATTAGAGTGCTATGACTTTATTTTGATCATAACCTATTATACTCTTTCCATTACAATATGAATTATGTTTAGAAATCACCTCTCATTCCTTGCCAAAAATCCACTTGTATTATTGAAGATTGGTTGACTTGACTTTTGTCTCTAAAAGCCCTATAATGAAAAAAATAACCTCAGATAATCTTTGATCATCTATTTTTTCTTCAGCCAATTCATACCCTTTCATACAATAATAATGGAGATGAGGACAGGGCTTAAGGCCCTTTTTTCATTCACCTTAACAACTACCATGAGTTCTAATTTCCTTGGGAATGGAATCTTGAGTAACTTGAGACATCTTGGCATTTCCTTCTAACTCATTAGTTAACTTAAGCTGAATTGAAACAATATTTAGTTCTACAAGTGTACTATCTAAGCCACAAGTTGATTCAAAGTCCTCTTAGATTGAGGGAGCAACTATAAGCTCTCTCTCTCTCTTCAAAAAGAAAATAAATTGTTTATTGGATTTAACCACTAAATGGGATTGAGTATGAATGTTAAAAAGTCCTTAAATTATCATGCTTGATACTGCCTATTAGAGCCTTTACATATCATGTTATTCGTATATCTTAAAGGATTCTATTGGTGGGTAACCTTGATTGAGTCTTCTACAAGTTCACCATATTCATTTAACCTCCTTATTGTTAGAGTCTCATGAAGCTCAATGTTCATCTCAACCTCTACATAATATTTTGCAAAACTACTTTTTTTAAGGCAGTTAATAACTTATTTAGGCACAATGGTTTTCCTATAGTTCTAGCTAAAAGAATTAACCCAGTAGTGGTCTAATATTTAACAGGTTGGCTATAGAATCTAATCCATATATGTATATGTTTAAGTTTCATGTCTTTTAAGCTTAATCCTGGCCTTTATTTCACCCAATGTAAGAGCTTGTCTTGTATATACCAAGCTTCTGACTCTAACACTTTTTGCATACTCCTAGTACCTGCAAATATGTTTAAAGACATTATGATTTATGAGAACATTCTCCAATGCTGTTTACCAACTGTTGATGGTCCAATGTTGAACCACTAAAAAATTAATTTCTATTATTAACAAAGAATCCCATAAACATTCTTGATCATATGGTACTAGTCCAACTGCTTGTATTCCTCCCTATTGCCCAACTCAGATATGCCATGCACCTTACTAACACTGTTCAGTAATAACTGTTACAAAGAAGTGCCATACACCTCATTAAAACTTTTTGGAAATAATTGTTACCAAGTAATTATGTAGAACATCCAAAAGAATATTCTATGATTAGTCCAACTACTTGTATTTCTCCCTACTCATTACCCCACTAAGATGTGCCATGCACCTTTTAGTGGTTCCAAAGATAACCTCTAATCCTAGAAAAGTCAAATGAAAGCTAAAAGGAGCGGAGCATTAGATGAATAATCGTTCTTAATTTCTTACAAGATACCCATGCTTTCCAAGTTCCAGTAATATAGCCTTAAAACATACAAGTTAAGAAAAAGTTAAAAATTACACCAAATCATTTGTCGCAAGTTGAAATACAATGATCCACTATATCAATTGTTTAGTTTGTGAACTTGGTGGTTATTATACTGAACAATATCTGTTCATAAGATTTTATACATTTAATTGCTAAAGTTTAGTTCTATTTTATCATGCTTTATAATAGATACTATTTTCAAGTGTGAGGAGGAGATAGTTAGAGGAGCCATTGGAAAACAAGAAGTATGTATGCTAACTTATAAGTATCAAGTTGCTAGATTGTTAATTGGTTTGTTTGCATTCATACTATAGCTATTGAATTTGCTCTATGAAATGTCATATTTTGCTTTATGCAATTCCACTTAAGTATTAGATAAATAATATAGTAAATAAATATCCAAGAGATGACGTATAAATTACAGAGCTGTTATGTATTAGGTCATTGTATGTTTCTAGGCTTATTGAGACCTTAGATGAAAAGTGTCAAACTACCTCCTTAAGCATACGAGTAAGAGTCTTTGTTAATTTGCCACGAACATAACATAATGTTCTCATTCTAATATTTCATTAATAGGTATATTTTGCTATATGGATAAGAGTTGGATGAACAATGTTAGGGTTTCCCGTGAATACATTGATGGAGTGAGAATGTTTATGACTTTTATGGCTGAAAAAAAGGGCAAAGATTGTGAAATTTCATGCCCTTGTGCACGTTGAATTATTATATGAGATCTCAGATGAATGTTTTTGACCATTTAATGCAATTTGTCATGGACCAATCATACACCCGCTGGGTTTTACAAGGTGAACTGCCAGAATATAGATTTATCTCTAGGGAAGAAAGGGTTAACGCTGCAAATGTAGGCATTGATGGGACGGGCAATGATATTAATGAAGGTGATTGTGATGAGGAGGATGATGGCATGCAAGATTTGCTTCATGATGTGACTTCTTTCTGAAATGATTTTCCAATTGATCAGGATGGAAGGAGTCCTCCTATAGGCGTCGAAGATTCTATTATAGGTGCCTTTCATGAATTACTGAGTAAAGTAACTGAAGAGTTGTACCTCAGATGTACAAACTTTTCAAAGTTATCATTTTTAATAAAGTTGCTTCATTTGAAAGTATACAACAAGTGGAGCAATGAGTCATTTGACATGTTACTTGCTCTACTGAGTTATGTATTACCTAATTGTAAATCTTTGCCGAAGTCCTATTATGAAGCAAATCAATTTCTACGGAGCCTAGGTTTGGATTATGTGTCGATACATGCATGTAAGTAGGATTGTTCCCTATGTTGGAAAAAGTATGGGGACTTGGAAAGTTGTCCCCAGTGTTGAACATCAAGATGGAGATTAATGATGGCAGAGGTAAGAAGATAGCTCATAAAGTTTTGCGGTACTTTCCCTTAACGTCTAGATTACAATGATTATTCATGTCATGTATGACCACTTAAAAAATGATGTGGCATAATGATAGGCCTAAAGGTGACAGTAATACCATGGTTCATCCTTCTGATGGAGAAGCTTAGAAGATCTTTGATGAGCCATATCCTAAGTTTGCCAGGGAACGACGTAATGTTAGGCTAGGCTGAGCAACAGACGGATTCAATCCATATGGAAATTTGTCACTTTCATATAGCGTGTGGCCTGTTGTTCTCTTAGCATATAATTTACCCCCTTGGATGTGTATAAATGAGTAATTTTTTATGCTATCACTAGTTATTCCAGGTCCGAAAGCGGTGGGTAGAGACATTGACGTCTATATGAGACCACTAGGAGATGAGTTAAATGAGTTATGGGAAGATGGTTTTGATGTTTTTGATGCTTCAAAAGGAGAAAATTTTTGAATGCTTGCAACATTAATGTGGACTATCAATGACTTTCCAACCTATGGTACTATTTCTGGGTGGAGCACTAAAGGCTATAAGGCATACCTTGTTTGTAACAAGCACACTCCTTCTTCTAAGTTAAGAAGTAAGATTGGTTACTTAGGCCATTGGCGTTTTCTTCCTTATGATCATCCATGAAGAAAAAGTAAGAAGTTTGATGGTAAGAGTGATGATCGGCCTATACCTAACTTACCAGATAGAGATGATATGGTGGAACAATTATATTATGTGCAGAATATATGTTATAGAAACCACAGCAAGAAGAGGAGAACAAGATTAGAAGGAGAGTTGAATTGGAATTAAAAAAAACATTCTTTTTGATCTACCATATTGGCATAAGTTAAGATTGAGACATAACCTTGATGTCATACATATAGAAAAGAATATTTGTAACAATATCCTTGGTACTTTGATGAATGTTGAAGGTAAAACTAAAGATACAATTAAGGCTTGACTTGATTTGGAAGATATGAACATTTGAAAGGAATTACAATTGAAAAAAGCACCTGATGGAACTATTATGGCAAAACCTCCAGCATGCTATACAATGTCTTCCGATGAGAAGAAGAAGTTTTGCGAGTTTGTAAAGCAGGTGAAGTTTCCAGATGGTTACGCATCTAATATATCGAGATGTGTTAATGTTGATGAAAGGAATATTACTGGACTTAAGCCTCATGATTGTCATATACTGTTACAAAGCATTCTTCCATTAGGCACACGTGCTATCTTAAATAAAGATGTGACAGGTGTTTTAATGGAGTTGGGGGACTTCTTTCTTCAAATTTGTAGACGAATTTTAAATAAGGATGACGTACAGAGGATGTGTGATGAGATAACTTTAATCTTATGCAAACTTGAAATGATATACCCACCAGCATTCTTTGATGTCATGGTACATTTGGCTATTCATTTGCCAAATGAAGCCTTAGTTAGTGGACTAGCTGCTTATAGATGAATGTGTCCAATTGAGAGGTATTATTTAAATTTATCTTATCACTCAACGAAGTTAAATAAATAGTGTCTTATCTAATTATGTTTAATTATTTGTTAAGATTCCTAGGTACGCTAAAGAGATTTATTAGAAATAAAGCACATCCAGAAGGTTCAATTCTTGAAATGTATGTTGTTAAAAAGTGCATGACATTCTGTTCAATGTATCTAAAAGTAATTGAAACCAACTTCAAAGTGCCAGAGCAAATCAATGATATGGTTGACGGTAGTGACATATCAGTGTTCTTCCAATGATGTAAGTCGAATGGTGCTGCCAAAAAAATTACGCTTCCTATAGATGAGCTAGAGATTGCACATTGGTATGTGCTTATGAATTGTCATAAGATTAGGCCCTTTATTGAGTAAGTTTTTCTAACCTATGAAGATATGTAATAAGTAGAGATAATTCATATAATCTTCATTGATTTTTTTTTCATCCATAGTGAGCACATGGATGAGTTGAGGCAACAAAGTCCATTATATGTTGACAGGGTACGTAGAGAACAATTTTCTTCATGTTTAAAGCATCAGGTGAGAAGAAGGTTTGTATGTAGTCTACACTAATAATTATATATTATTAACTAATTTTCATTTGTTATTATAGATGACGACATTAACTAGCTCTCGTAAAGGAAGTATCTTTGAGTCTTTGTATGCATTAGCATGTGGACCTCATAGTTTGGTGCAGAAGTATACCGTATACAATAAAAATGGCATGCAATTTCACACTGAAGCCCGTGTTCTGTGTAGGAGTACACAAAATAGTGGTGTTGCAGTGTTAGGAAATTATGGGGAAGATAATATTACATTTTATGGGCTTCTGACTGATATTATCAGGCTTGAATATGTTAGGAGTAAAAATGTTGTGTTTTTCAAATGAAAATGGTACGATCTTGGAAATTTGAATATGAAGGTCAATGGCATTGTAAAAAGCATCAACGTAACTAAGTTTTGGTTCAAGGATGACCCATTTATTTTGGCAAATGAAGCGAAGCAAGTCTTTTATATAGAAGATTTGTTATTCGGTCCAGATTGGCGGATTGTGCAAGAATGTGAAGTTAGACATGCGTATGATATCCCTTTGCTTGGTAATGAAAAAGGTTCAAATGCCGTTAAGGAGTCTGATGAAGTTCCAGTAGAAGTCGAGGAATGTTCCTTAAAGTTTTTAGATCAAAATGATATTCCATATGATGTAATAAATAATGTTTTATTAAATTCTGAGCAACATTTAAATGACAATTTGGAGGACTTAGAGACAAGCAGTAGTGAGAATGAATCTGATATTGTATTGGAAGAGTCCACTGACAACGATGATGAATAAATTCTTATTATGCAATTGAACCTTTGTTATTTTATCTTCATTGTTGTATGCAGATTTTAAGAGAATTTTAAAGTTAACATAAATGAAATAAATGAGAGACCACGTCATGTGCCAATCAATCGTAATTTATTATAGATTTATATTCAACACCAAGATAGCACTTCCATTTAACCACTTGAATATGGGTTAAGCACGTGCAATTTCTATGTTTATGCTCAACAAACATATGCTCATATTTTCACACATACTCTCCCATCATAGGGTTTTGTTTCTTGAGTTGTTCCTTTTTAGTGCTTAACCTTTTGCGTTTGGTTTGAATCTGTTCCTTGTGATTTAGTTTAGCTTAAGAATGTTTATTTAGGAATGGTCCTATAGTTGGCATTTGTGTTTGTTTTAGTTAATTAGTAATTAAAATCAAAGATCCAAGGACGAGTAGGCTCTAAACATACCACAAGAGGCGTAATTTGCATTGCTTCTTGAAAAGACAGGCTTACCCCCCTTCGAGTAGTTGACAGTATACCTTGCATTGCTTCTAGAAGAGATAATGAAGCTAAAATTCAAAGTAGAACACAAACGTTCTATCGCGCATTTCTCTCGTTGTCCTACTCCTTCCACTAAACCAATGTTGTACTTCCTAGGTATTGTTAGCTCTTTGATTGTTCTCATAGCAATGGAAACAACATCAATGCTTCTCCACTCCAAAACAAATCCTTTTGGTTTCAATGTCATCAACAACTCTATAAAGGGCTATGGTAAATTTTCTGCTGGGCATTTTAACAAACACTCTCAATTCTATCTAACTAATGCCAAGTTTCACTCTCATTCAAAAAATCCACCAAATTTGTTATTGTCACGAAATAACTTCACTCTTTACTTGGCTGACTCTTGTTCCTCCTGCCCATTTCGATGGCTACCTTGAAGGATGGCCTTTTGTATTCTTCCTTGTCTACCATTATTTCTTCTTCTTCAATGTTAGTGTAAGGAGATGTTTATATGGAGATTAAATTGCCCACTCACATGATCCTAAATGGGACTTGAATCCACCCAAATGTTAGGCAGTAACTAGTTGTGTAGTTGATAGTTGTGGTCTTATCTTTAGTTTGCTTGATGAAAATGGTTTCCTAAGAAGCCAAATGATCCTCTGCATAAAACTAAATTCGTAGTCATTATTGTAATTTATGTCTTTTCCTCCTTTGTCTTGTGTCTCAGAACCTGTATTTTACATGGTTGAATTATTTCTATCCTTTTTATGACATCTTATTTAAATAATGGTTGCTTTAATTTCATCAAAAATGATTGCCACTAAATTTGGCTTAGGTGTATGCATATGCTCTGTGCTAATGTGTGCTTGATTATTTTCTAGTACTTACCTTGAATATTGTTGTATATTTTTAGTTGGGTTAAATTAAGATAGTCCTAAATACACTCAATCTAATGTGGAGAAGCTATGGTCAGTTTTGGAATTTTACTATGGTTCATGGAGAAAATGTACTGAATAATGAAAATGCAGTTTCTAGGATTGTAAACAAGAACATGTACTGAATAATTATTTTGTTGGTTTGGAATTGTACTATGGTTCATAGAGAAAATAATGGTGATAATAGAAAAGGACAAGAATTTAAGAATTCCACTTGATGTTTCTATGTATTTGTTCCTATAGCCCTTACTATTGATGGATTTAAAAGTGCAAAATACTGTTACATTTCAAGTTGTTTTGCCTGAGGGTTGATAAGATCCTTCAACTGTGGTGCCATTTCCAGTGGAGCAATATCTGGAGGTAATTAGTCTCTATGACAGTATAATGATACTTGATTTTGGAAGCACATAATTATGTTATTACATTGTTAACACCTATTTCCTTAACTTTATATATACATAACTTTAAAATTCTTAATTTGTTTGCACATTATCTAGTGTTCTGGATGCTTTTAGGTCAAATTTTCATACCTGGAGCATTGCATTTATATGGGCCTGCTTCAATGGGGCATTGCTTTTATATATTGGAGCATACTGAAATATGTAAACTGGGAAGTGTTTCTTCATGATAACATAAAGTATTAGAAATGAAAGTGTCTGTATTGTATATATGCAACAAATTAGTATAATTTTGAAAAAGCTAGAGTCACCTCTCATATGTTTCAGCTGATTTCTTGCCTTATCCACATAACTTGCTATATGATTAAGTAATTGCAATATAAATGTTGCCTTTGTAAATCCTAGGAAATCAAATTTGATTGAGTAATGATGCATTGATTTGACTTGAGTGATCTCATGAGAATTGAGCTTTTCATGTAAGAACGTGACCGGCACAAGCTTTTGTTCCTATTTTTGATGTGGTCTGCGACCATCATGCCATTACTTTTCTACATACTAAGGTATAGATTTAATATGAAGGAAATAAACTCATACTACCATTAAACTAACCTCTTTAGGCTAGTTTAACGGTATTGTGAGTTATATATATATATATATATATATACACACACACACACCATGGTTCC